>OZ019969.1:9533301-9793301 GCA_963970395.1 Ephialtes manifestator | reverse complement strand
AGTGGAACGTCCCACTTCTTTAAGATAAAATCTGCCTAATGAAACGTGTGTTCTGATATGTGAAGAACATGATTTTCCTAAATTTTTGGCAATAACCTGTGAAAAACGAGATGTTCCTAAATTTTTGTGAAAAACTTGCGGAAAACGCGATTTTCTTAAATTTTTGTGAAAAACTTGTAAAAAACACGATTTTCCTAAATTTTTTTGAAAGCTTGTGAAAAACACGATTTTCCTAATTTTTTTTTGAAAAACTTGTGAAAAACATGATTTTTCTAAAATTTTGTGAAAAACGCGTGATTGACAAGTTTTTTATTTTATAACGAAAAATTTGAGGTTTTTTCGATAAATGAAATGTCTGGAAAAATGTCAACGTCATTGAAAATACTATGAGCGTTGTTTTTTAATACAATTATGGAAAAATTGAATTTATTCGTAAAAAATATGATGTGGTTGGAAAAATTTGTTTCATCAGAATACATCAGTCTTCTAAAAGTCTGTATATAATTTCTTTGTTTACCGATTTCAAACACTGTTAGAAAAGACTGGAAGTTTTTATACATAAATTCGTGATTGAAATTTGATATGCAATTGTGGTATAAAATTCATTCATTTTTCCAGTAAAATTAAAGCAAATTATTGAATGTGCTGTACCATACATTAATTTTACATTACACTTGTATATTAAATTTAATATACTAGTTTATGCATAAAAGCTTCCAGTACAAGTACATTAAACTTCAAATAGATTTTTTTACAGTGAATGTATCTGGCTTTATTATTGTTGAAAATAAATTTTCTTACTATTTACGATGTCTTTTTCAGATATTTCTCTTGTCGCAAAGTAGCCAAATTCCAATCAAATCAAAGTGTCGAATATTTTTTTTTATTTTTCGTTTTTTCCGTATGCCTTCTTCAGGCTTTTACGTTTCCCCTCTCCCCTTTTCCCGTTCCTTCATAGAGACCCCTCTATGAGTGTTGTCCGCAGCCACTCATCCTGATGCACTACTGTATCGCATTTGCACGAGGGCACAGGAAAACTGCGGAAAACCTGGCCGATACAGTCGGCTTTATTTTTACTGAGTTTCTACTGTATGAGAATACATTAGAAACTCAGAAAAACTGCCTCCCGCTCAACAGTTGGCGCGCAAATCAGTGCAAGGCCAAGCGGTCACCCATCCAAGTTATGACCGCAAATAATGCTGCTTAACTCTGGGGACCACCGAAGCCACACACCGACCGCGCGTCCACTGCTGTCGGTCAGTGTCGAATATTTAATGCATGCTTTAGTATTTTCATCGATTCACCCACTTTTTTAAACAAAAATCTGCCTAATAGAACGTGTGTTCTGATATGTAAAAAAAACATGATTTTCCTAAAATTTTGTGAAAAGCTTGTGATTAAAAAATTTGAGGATCTTGCGATAAATTTAATATCCCGAAAAATATCGACGATATTGAAAATACCAGGAATATTGATTTTTAATAGTACAATTGTGGAAAAATTGAAATCATTCTTAAAGAATATGATGTGATTGGAAAATTTGTTCCATAAATCTAAAAGTCTGTTCATAATTTTTTTTGTTTACAGATTCCAAATGTACCTGGCTTTCTTATTGTTGAAAATAAATTTTCTTACTATCTACGATGTCTTTTTCAGATATTCCTCTTATCGCAAAGTAGTAAAATTCCAATAAAATCAAAGTTGTGAAATATGAAATGCATGCTTTAGTATTTTCATCGATTCTCACCTTGAAAAAGGGCTTTTGAGACATCGGCTTGTCCTCCAGGAAAGACTCGTCTGACAAAAATGCCCATTTCCCCACGAGGGCTGTCCCTACCGCCAACGACGCTGAATCCCAAACTGGGCTTTCCATATCCTTTCTCAAACTTTGCGAGATGCTTCGTCAAGTACTGTTGTCCTTCCGGAAGAGATTCTATGGTCGAGACAGTCTCTTTTCGATTTTTATTGAGACAAGACAGTGGCAGGTTGTCAGGACGTTTTCTGAGTTGTACAACATCGTCACATCGACTGGCAGGTCGACTCAATGATGATTCCGGTCGTCTTGGAGGTTCAACAGGAGTCGGTGGAAGGCTCGAGAGATTTTTCGCATTTTCCAGACTCTCGTAGGGTTCGATAAGACCGGTGACAGTCTCGTCGCTGAAAACTTGAGGCAATGTTTCCTCGTAAGCCGTCATCAAGCGAACCTTGTTGCCCGTGAAAGACTTGAGAAATTCCTGTACCTCGGCGAGGCTCTCCAATGTTTTTAGCTCTTTACCCTCGACTTCGACGATCTCGTCGCCGAGCCTCAGTCTTCCGTCTCTGTAACACATACGGATGTCGATGACGTATTGATTTATCGATTATACAGCGGATCGTTACAGAAAAACGAGTACAGTAAATGAGGCACACATGCACATATAGCGGATACAGTAAACTGCTGTTGTGAAAGCTTAAGGGAAACAGGGGCAATGTTGAGCCGATTTATTGCAAAGAATCCAGAAGTGACATCAAGTAAGGACTTTTTTTTCACTAACATTAAAACCAAATAATCGAGCCCTGCTGTCATGACTGCATCGATAACTAAGTCTTTTTTTAGGCCACCAATAGTCAATACTAGTATCTTAATTAAAGTTTTGATCATTGCCCAGAAATGGAATTGCAATTCTTGACAAACTTTATACTGCAGATTTATTAAGGGGCGTACATAAGTTTGACCCAAAAACTTATCAGAAATATATTGAATGTGATAATACTCCTATTGGCTTTAAGGTAGTCTTTGTGGAGTCTTAAGGAGGATCGATGGCCACTCCCAAAGTCAAATCAGAGATAAATTTTCGCGATCAATTCTTTAAAGTTTAATACATTAAATAATAAAAGTGGAGGGTGATTTCTATTGACGCATGTAGACTTAATCCAGAGAAAGATTAATAGTGACGGATTTGCATAAATATTAACTGATTAACGTTTCTTTTCAATGGGATACATTTTCATTCAGTTTTTTTCAAGTATAATCTGTAATTCTTGGTCGATTTGAATGAGTGACAGTTCATTATCTACCTTAAAAGATACTCTACGAATTGACCGTCTAGATATTTCATAGTGTTAATTGTTTAATAATTCTAGACTGTTGTTTAACAGAAATTAAAATACTTTTATAAACAACAGGCTATAATTACAAAACGATGAACACTATGAAATATCTAGGAGGTCAATTCGTAGAGTATCTTTTAAGAAAAACAATGAGCTATCGTTCATAAAAATCGACAAAGAATTAAAGATAATACTTGGAAAAAATTGAACGAAAATATATCACACTGAAAAGAAACGTTAATCAAATAATCTTTATGCAAATCCGTGACTATTAATCTTATAATCTTTCTCTGGATTAAGTCTACATGCTTCAATACAAATCACCCTCCAGTGTTATTATTTAATGCATTAAACTTTAAAGAATCGATCGCGAAAATTTATCTCTGATTTGACTTTGGGAGTGGCCACCGATCCTCCTTAAAATACGCAGTTTTAGAATTGAGATCATAGTCCCCCGAAAAAATTATTTATTTAATTTAAAAAAATATTAAATTTGCTAAAAACATGATTTATTCCATATGAAACGTTATATTATCACAGGTACACATTAATTTATCTGAGATACAGCAGTCGATTTTCTAGTATTTCATTTTGAGATAATTTTGTGATCTTTTTCTGCAAAAAATGTACAATTTATTCATTGTAAAAATACTAACTTATTATGATTCACTACAGATTTAAAAAACATACCCCATATAAACTTTCTCAAAGGATTATAAATTTATAACAGTTAATTACAACATTAATTGAAATTAAAGTGTTGAGTATTATTCTATGAAATACAATCAACTATTAATATGAATAATGCTATTAATTCTTCACAGATTGTGAATTAAGGAGACTTCCGCGTTTCAGACTAGTCGAATCAGTGCTAAATGTTTAAAAACGTTTTTACAATTTATGGTGGTTTAATATACAGTTCCGAGGGGGATATTCACGTAGCAGAATCAGTTGTTAATATATAAGTACATTTACAGTCGTGATACAAATGGAAAATCAACTAACCTATGCAAATGCCCGATTTCATGTTTTTTCGTAGTTTTTCAAAAAGAATGTACCTTAATAATAGTTGAATTATGACGAGCAATGGCTCGTTCTGATTATCGAGAGATCCTTAATCGATTGACCGTCCAGATTTTTAATGGTGTTAGTTTTTCAAAAGTTACAGCCGTTTTTATGTCCCATGTTAGGTTAGGACAGGATAATCAAACGGTTCTATCTTTCGAACTACAAATGTTATTAAAAATCTAGACAGTGAATCGATAAAGAATTTTTCAATATACAAAATGAGTTATTGCTCGTCATAATCGGTCTTGTAGCACGTTTAACGCTTTTAAAAAACAGAACGAAAAAACATGATATCGGACATTTGCAGATATCAATCAATTTATTTTTCAAATCACAACTGTGAATGTTTTTGTATATTAAGAAATGCTACGTGAGTAAAGGCTCAAAAGATTTGATTAAACCGTCGGAAATTATAGAAATCCTTTTAAAAATTTAGCATTCATTTGACTAGTGTGAAGCGCAAAAGCCTCCTTAAGGGGATGCTGGAGTAGATTTTGATACCGACTTTGGTCGGCAAGTTTCCCGATTAGGACACAGGTGGCGCCGACGTCGTCTCTTTACTTTTGGCAAAACATACCGAAACTTCCGAACAACAAAATGGCCGCACACCATATGTCAACCGACCTTTGCTGTAACATATCATTGTTTCTGGAAATTAAATATGTAAAATCAGACCGGACGTCAATTCTGTAATGATTTCTAAATATTCCAAAACCATCAGAATGTTAACTACACAAGCCAAATCCACATATAGTGTATACTACGTTCGCGTTGCAAAGGCTCGGAGCTTTTTCAAAAGTAAACAGACTACGTCAGCGCCACCTGTGTCCTAATGGGGAAACTTCATTCACGCTCTTCTTGACCTACTCTGATCGCGAACAAACTGCGTAAATGTACTTTACAAACTACCTGCGCTTCTTTAGTGCTATCGCCAATCCAACAGTCTTAAAAAATGCGAAGAACCTCATAGAATCGGCTCCCACGCTCTTATTTTTAATGTGATGTCTAGAAATGATTATATAGGACGAAATATGTGGTGTTGACAGTTCGGGCGGCCATATTGGTTATCGGTAGATTTACAAAATTACGATTTTCTTTATTTTTCAAGTGTTTTCATCCAAAATTCGAGCGGACGCCGTTGCGCCTATGTTGATATTATAATCCTGTGCAATTTGAAACATATTTGTGTTATATTAACAACGTAGTTTGTAAACTACGAAACCGAAGCTTTTTACCGACCAAAGTCGATATCAAAATCTACTCCAACATCCCCTTAATTACTATAACTCATTGAAGCAACTCACCTGTGAGCTATTCCACCGTTTTCCAGTTGCACGACGATATACCGTAGCTCTTCAGCCTGCTGTTGAGCCAGCCTAATACCAAGGCTCTCCCTAGAATCCCTTTTGTCGAGTTGAACGACCCTGCACCTCCGAATCCTCTTAGCAGGTTGGATAATGTCGCTGAGAAACTTGGTCTTGTCCTGCTGCAGTCTAGCACGATGAGGAGCCGTGTAGCTATGTTTATCCTGATTCTGAACGGTCTGCGGACTCTCCGTTGTACATCTGGACAGTCGATTCGCTACAGAATCTTCTCCAGCATAAGATCCCTGATGTATACTCGGCAGAATTCTTCCAGAGCTGCTTTGGTGCCATCTGAGGCCATCGATGCTCTCCCCTACGTCATTAGCGCCACTGGAACCTCCAGGATTCCTAATACCACTTCCAAATTCGCTTGGAGTTGAGCTTCTGATAGGTTTTTCAATTTCCGAATCAATGACGCTGCTGGTATCCGAACTGTCCGTGTTAATGCACTTTAAACTAACAGCCTCGTTTTCCGAAGCTGCTGCAGATTCGCCTCTAGGACCGTCACTGTCATAGCCAGATTCGTTGGAGCTCACGTAATGGGAAGACAGTCTTTGCTCAGCGCTGGGCGCCGAATTTCGTCTCTGATTGCGGAGGGTAGCGACAACATCGAAATCAACATTGAGGGAAGACGTTTCGGAGAATCTACGGTCGTTCAGCCTGGAGCAAAAGTCCGTCGAAGGGTCTTGATGATGTCCCGAATCGGACAAACGATGAGTGGAACCTGCTAGAGCTGATCTGCTGTTTCTGATGTAGCCACTGCCGTAAAAACGATCATCCTGCTGTAGAGTGTCATCTATCCTCTCTAATCGACTGGGATTTAAACTATACCTATCCTGTTCGCTTCTTGCAAAACTTCCGGACATTCTACCCTCGCTGTACTCCGCATAAGAGTTTCTGCTGTAGCGTTGACCATTTTCCTGACGATAATTCGAGCTGTTAGGATTTCTCGATCGTCTCCTGCCAAGAGTCGTTGTACCATCGAAAGACTCTTCGATCTTGAGAGTCGGAAAGTGTTCCTCGGACGTGGCTTTAAAAAGCCTGTCGTCCTTTGCGTTCGTTGTATGTTGTTGTCGTTCCTCCGGCAAAACCGACAGCTTTGATCGCAAAAATGCATAAGGAAAATTGCATTTCTTTGCTTCTTTGAAGTCGCAACTGCTCGACTTACGAAGTACCTCGTTTCTCGAGTCACCGAAGTCACAGGGTCTGAAGGATGTCGAGGATGCTCGCGAGGATGTCTCGATCGACGCCTCGTCGTCATCTTCGTCGTTCTCAAAGACATCCTCATCAGCTTGACGACCTGCGAGATCGTCGCACGACAGAGTTCTGTCTTTGCGATGTGCAATCTGCAGATCTATACCCTCGGAAGGATCATCGCCTTTCACATAAGTTGGGCTTGTGTTCAAATGACTTGTACTACAGCTCCTGAAGAGATTGTCCTTTTCCGTTGATTGGATTCTCGTATTTTCAAGATTTTGCGAACGTCTGTTGGTGCGCGTTGAATTAAGCATTCCCGTCGAGCCCATACGAATGAAAAAGGATTTAAAAGGCGATGGAGATCTGTGGGAAGATCCTGTCAATTTTCTCTCGGCTTTGGCTTCGGCCTTTTTCATCTCCGGTGTCTTTTCCAAGGAACTCATGTCTTTTCCATTCTTCTTTCCATTGTCAACGCTATTCACGCTACCCAGACGATCGTTGTTGTTATTCGCGTTGTCATTGTTGTTGTTATTGTTGTTGTTGCGGATGTAATCGTTGTTATTCTCGTGGGACGGATGGTCCGGCCTGTCTGATGGCGAACATATCGATTCCCTCGAGCCTGCTCGACGGAACGACTCTATCTTCTTGCTCATTCTGCGACCCCAAACGCCCAGACCTTTATCGTGATGATCGATGATACGATGTGGAGTTGGACAAGTCGTGATGAAAGCAAAGAAACAGAAAAGAAGAAGCAATTATTGAATGTACTGATGATCAACCTTCACATTTTTAGCGCTTCGCTTTATGGTACATGTGCTACGGTCGAGAAAGGCCGTAGAATATAGTGAGACAAGGATGACCATAAAAACTTGACGGTCTCAACGGAACTCGGCGAGAAATCCGGGTATATTCTTATTATACGAACGCGACATTGAAACCAAGTCATTAAATTTTTGATTGTCAAGCGAATGTCTTCACAACAGAGGACGTATTTTCGCAATTTTTTAAAACCTTGTTTATTAATAATCTTTTGACTTTATGATTATTCGACATCCATGCTCGTTGATTTTATCTTCGATTTCATTCGCCCTTAAATATTTATTCAACCAAATTGTTAGTTGGACACAGAGTTGTAAATGCCTAATACTTATAGAAATAATGATGATGATACGATCAGCTCTATAATTATGATTTTATAATAATAACATGTAGCGATTGTAATATGATGATTAAACTTTTGAATGGCTGCAAAAATTATTATTTTTCAATAAAAATTCACGGTAATCCATTTGAAAAAATGGACAAAAATAAGTAATGCATTACTTATTTCTTCCATTTTTTCCACTATTTCTTGCAATATTAAAGCGAAAATTAGTATTTTTTCAGCTATTCAAATGTTTACACTCTATTTTATAATCACTACATATTATTATTATGAAATCATAATTACAAAACAAATTGTACTGTAAACTATATCTCATGAATTAATGGGGATTTACAACTCTGGTTGGACATCCTCAAATAATACACATGAATTTTGAAATTTTTCACGAGTCTGTTTTTGAAAATTATTTTGTATGACGCTTGATAATACGCCAATTTTGGAGATGTTTTCGTAAAAAAAGTTAAGGATCGTTAGCCGCACAATTTCATGAAAACAGCCTGAAATTCTGTAAAAAAAATCATGTGTATACAGAAAAAATTTTCATTTATGCAAAATAATATGATTTCATTTTCTTAAAAAAGTAAAAAAAAACGTTAAGGATCGTTAATCGCACAATTTCATGAAAACAGCCTAAAATTCTGTAAAAAAAAATCATACGTATACGAGAAATTATTCTTTTATGCAAAATAATATAATTTTATTTATTTTTGTTTCCAATATAATTCATATATTAAATTATAATTGTTGGGTTAAAAAAGAGTAGGAAAATAGCGTAAAATTCTGAAGGACATACATATATAAGAGAACCAACAAAAAAAAAAATTCACAAAATTTTCATAATTAAGGAAGCATACGTGGGTCATGATAGTCAACCAACGCACTATTAAAAATTTTCATATACATGATAAAAAAATTGAAATTTGTAGTGCATATTGCTCTACATTTCCCCTTCAGTCACTGTGTAGGGTGTTAAGGCGAAATGTAATTCCTCCTATTTTATTCTTACGAATTACGAAATGCAAAATCACTCATATGACTATTGTGCCAACCTTATTTTGAGCGAAATAAAGTCGGCTGTCGCGTGTCGGGACGTTCCGCAGAGCTCGTGGCAACATCACACATATGTTGAGGTTGGCATCGCTGAGTTTACTTTCAGCGCGCGTTTAAATCCCAAAAATGTATAACTACTTATTGACTACAAAGCAGTCATATAATTACAATCGAGCGTTGATCAGCTTGAGTTGAGTCTCAAAAAATGGAAATTTCCGGGATTCCGGAGTTGTTTTACGTTATATTTGCTAAGAAGAAGCTTTAATCTCACGAAATGCGAAAATTAACTTTTGAAATTCCCGCCGTAGACGAGTCCGTTCTGCTAGTCCGCCATTTCCCCTCAGAATATGCGGCGTTGCCAAATCTCTTCGATTGAGATTGAAAATTTCACAAACGTAATTAGTTGAACACTGTTTTTGACTGTGTTACTGCGGTTATAGACGTTTTTTAAAATTTTTAATGCTTTGTAAGAATTCCGTCTATCATTTGAAATCATTACTTTTAATGCATCTTCTCTATGAGCATATAAAATTCACCGATAAAGTGCGAGCTAACTACGACTGCCATTTGAGACCGTGTTAAAAAAGGCATATTTCAATTTGGAATATTTTTATTTATAAACGGTCAAATCCTTTCTAATTTTTTGAGATCGTTCAGAATGCTTCAATCTACAATATATATTAATTTTGTAATTTAATCTTCTAAATCGATATGTGAGGATGCCTCCTTAAATATATATACATTTTTTTTTACTACGAGTCTATATGATCAAAATATTAAAACTAAGTGAAGCGGACCGTTCAGGGTCAAAAAAATTCAGGATTGCATCATCATCGAACTCTTCCTTCTTGCCTGACATGATCTCCATCTGTCCAACATCTCTTTATTTTTTTTTACATTACTTCATCCTTTTAGTTAATTAGAAATCAAATGCCTCGCATAATGTACATCACATTCCGTATCCCACAAGACTGATTGCTCGCGAGGTCGTCATCGTTCGGTGTGACAGCTAGTCTGACGAGGGACGGCAGAAACCCACTCGTAAAATTTGCTACCTCATTTCAACGCCATGCGTGTACGAAGCAACTAAGGCGAAACGAAGAAACGGGTGTTCTTCTTCAGCTACTCTGAGAACCCTGGCCAAGAGCTGTCCAAGTCTCGACGTCAAAACGGACAGTCCCGATATATAGATACGAGCAAACACTGTTGGCCCAAAGTTTGTGCTCGCGTTATCGCAAAACACGTGTATCCGATACCTGATGAGCTTACTCAAACAGACGGCATATATTTTCCGCCCGTAGATCGTCAGCTTCGAATTAACCGTTGTTCTCGCTCATTCTCAGCTCTTTTATTCATTTTCTTTTTCTACTGACGTATGGCACATACTAACAAGGCTAAAAGTAGAACAAAAATACGGCAAACACGGAAAAAAAGATTAGTTGCCATAACCAAGAAATGAGTTGACACAACCAATCGATTATTCTATTTCCCTACACTGAGAAAAAAGTATGGTTAATTGTACTATACACATGTTTCCCTGAGAGGACGGTAATGTTTTTATGGTTACCGCAACAATAAATAATGTACCCAACGCCTAAATTATGAGACGAATAACTATTTGTATAGTAGAAGTCACTATACTTGATATGTTTGTCCCATGCATTTTTCTCAGTGTAGCAACTCAAATGGTAATACCAACGATTCGAATGATAATACCGACGATTCGAATGATAATACTGACGATTCGAATGGTAGTCCCAACTATTCGAGTGGTAGTCTCAACTATTGGATTAGTTAACCTAACTAATCCAATCGAGAACTAATCGTGAATAGTTGAGGTTACTATTCGATATGGTTGAGGCAACTAATTTTTTAGACATTGTGTACAGCAAATTGAAAACGTAGTTGCCACAACCAAACTTTTTTTTCCGTGAACAGTCAAGATATGAATTTGAGAATTTCCCGATAAGAAAAAAATCCGGAGATAATCGATGACATTGAAGATACTAATAATATTGATTTTCGATAATAATCTTTTTATTGAACACACAAATCATTTTATTATGAAATGGCGTTTCTGATTTTTCTAAATACATGTATCCAAAACCGGATACAACTATAACAAATCATGTGACATTTATTTTCTGCGCTTACACGGAAAATTATGTTTTTGGACGAGCAAATCCTTTGTCAATATAGAGATGGCTTGTGTTATTTGCAGGTTACAACAAGATTTGTTAGAATTGTCAGCCTAACAAATCCCTATGCTAGTAAATAAAGCCATGCTGACATTACATTAGTTAACCCTTTGATGCACACATTTTTATTTTTAAAAATGTTACTTTTATTTAAAATCGAGAAAGAAAACGTTGAAATATTTAAAAAATGATAATAATCTAGGTGGGATGTTAAACATCCCGCTGTGCATCAAAGGGTTAAAAGGTTTGCTGGAAAAATCTAGAAAAATCATTTTTTCCGTACAGTATGTCCATCAGCACAACCAATCGATTATTCTATTTCCCTTACAACTCAAATGGTAATACAAACGATTCGAATGGTAATACCGACGATTCGAATGGTAGTCCCAACTATTGGATTAGTTAACCTAACTAATCTCGCGAGAACTAATCGTGAATAGTTAAGGTTACTATTCGGTATGGTTGAGGCAACTAATTTTTTAGACATTGTGTACAGCAAATCGAAAGCGTAGTTGCCATAACCAAACATTTCTTTCCGTGTAGACAAAATCCCCGCACACAATATTCTCCCAAAAAAAATTCTCTAAAGACCTGAAGAACCTAAAGAACCACAACTAACCTAACGAACCTAAAGAACAAATATAAGGAAAATACCAAACTAATTAACTCCCTAAAGAAACGAACGCCAACCTAACTAACGCTCTAAAGAACCTAAAGAACAAATATAACGAAAATACCAAACTAATGAACTCCCTAAAGAAACGAACGCCAACCTAACGCCCTAAAGAACCTAAAGAACAAATATAACGAAAATACCAAACTAATGAACTCCCTAAAAAAACGAACCTCAACATAACTAACGCCCTAAAGAACCTAAAGAAGTCAGTATAAGTGGATGATTCGCGTGATAATTTGTCATTGTGATATTTTGTCGTTGTGATTTTTTCTCATTGTGATATTTTGTTGTGTGATCAAACGTCCGTGATATTTCGTCATGTGATAATTTGACTGTTATATTATGTCGTGTCACCATATTATTCGTGCGGATAAACTGGTTCAAATCGGTGAATAAAACCTGAATTTTTTTCCGGGGAGATTTTATCTGGGGGAGATTTTGCCCTTGTGAGATTTTGTCCGGGGAACTTTGTCCGAGGAAATAGAGTCCGGATACCAAAGAAAATATAATATTAGCTTAAGTACATTATTCCATTGATGTCAAAGAAATGTTTCATAGATTGGAATCTTTGAATCAACGAAACTGTTTCTCTTGGTGAAGATTTGTTGGCCCAATCTCGAAAAATCGTTTTCTCCGTGTAGAATGTCTACCACTCAACACCGAAATTAACCGTTGTACCCGCTCATTTTCAGCTCTTTTTCAATTTATTTTTCTTATCCATCCGGACATAACTAACACGGGTATTTATGCCAAACGCGAAGCTCGTTCCTCATCCCGGTGCTCGACACCTCGCGGAAAAAGTAGTCCGAAAATACGCGGAACCGGCTACGCAACAAGTGGTTGAGAATTGTCGAAACGTCTTCAACTGTTGGTGGAGAAACGACGTGAAATGAAAGGCCACGAGACTTTATCCCGATTCGGAGTGTTCGCTTCTTTCAGAGAAGGCTGATCGCGGTGGCTCATCCAATGTGCGGCGCCCAACCGTTTCTGAACCAACCGACCACATGTCGAGGAGATGAATTCCCTGTACTATACGTAGTATCTGACCGCGAACCGATCGACGCTTTTTCTATACTGTTACGGACAAGTACAGTACAGTACCGAACCGGTGCAGACATTTGCTGGTGCTGAACTCGGTTTGTAAGGCGCTTCGTCGACTCGGCAATTGCAATACAGCCTCTCGGTTGGCTGACTGCACGTAGTCGGAAATGTTTCGGGAACTCAGAGGGTCTTCAGCTTTTTGTACGATTCTCCTGGACAGGTGCAAGCCAGGGATGAGAAACCTCTTCTTTCCTGTCGTTTATCCCAAGAAATTATGGCATGTTTGCTCTAGTTTCCCAAGATGAAATGTGCAGCTGTAGATCTGTCTTCTTAACGTGGGGGAGAGATCTCAACGTTTAAGGATGATGGGAATGCGGCTCACAATGACGGAACCCGATGCGAATTCTCGACGATGACGCATGCTGCAACCCGCGGACCGTTCGAATGTTTCTTATTGATATTGGCCATGCTTGTTCTTATAGGCTATACGAGTATCGTATCAACAAATGCTAACAAGATCTTCATTGAGGCCAAGTCCATAAATTTAGAATCGCTTATTGTTTCCGAATAAGCTATTAAAAGCTTTTGCTGGCTTTGCCAGGGTAGAAGTTATCGAGGTTAACACCATTTTTGTAGATGCACAATATAATTCTTTTGCGATTTTTTTTTTAGAAATTGGAACATTGATCAGCTAGCCAAATTTATTACATTTTTTTCGTGCTTATTAGATATAGTTAATGATACTGAAATATTTTCATAATTCGCTACTTTTTAATCACCCCATACAAAAGAATAAAAATTAAAAGGCTGCGAAGTAGAAACTTGGACATTGCATCCTCATTATTTTTAATTTGTTTTACAAATTTACATCAATGACGAAGTATGTTCCACGATTTTGGCTTCCTGGAAACTTTGTGAAATTGAAAAATAATGAGGTATCAATTTCCATGATTCTACTTTACAGTCTTGTTTTAAACTTATCGAAAGCCTGAAGTTTATCGAAATATTAGCCGTCAAGAAAAAGTTAAGAAAAATTCAAATTTCTATAAAATTGCAACTCTTCTACCGATATTCACTAATAAAGTATCTAATATCCCTGAATATCATTTCGTTTACGTACACGGAAAGAAATGTTTGGTTGTGACAACTACGTTTCCAATTTACTGTACACAATCTCTCAAAAAGTAGTTGCCTCAACCATATCGAATAGTAACCTCAACTTTTCACGATTAGTTCTCGCGAGATTAGTGAGGTTAACCAATCCAATCGTTCGGACTACCATTCGAATAGTTACTACCATTTGAGTTGTATGGGAAATAGAATAATCGATTGGTTGTGACGACTGATTTTTTGATTATGGAAACTAATCTTTTCTTTCAGTGTTAGAAAATTGAGCCCGCGCTATCTCAAGTTTTGCGAAAGTTAATGCAGTAACGTACATTTTTCGAACAATTAAATCCAAATCGGAACTGAATTACCGATTACAGTCAAATTCAATACCAATCAACATTAAGGGTACCGGAACACATGAAGAATTATTCAGAAAAATGATCGAAAATTTACAAAAGTTAGAGCCACCACGTTTTTTTTTTTAAATTTAAAAAAGACAAAATCTAAACGATTGCATACAATTTGTTAGAAGTTATAAAAATCAAAGAGGAATTTCCGCTCCACATGGGTGCCGAGAAAGAAAATTATGAAAACAAGCGTTCTTTATCAGATCACAAATATTTCAATTGAATTAATCAAATATTTATATTCATTTTTCATCACTTAATTTATGTTTATCCTCCTAGCAGCGCGAGTTAACTCAGTATTTGTTCTGTGTAATACTCCATAAATATATCTCTCAAAGTTAATATTGGAGGGACAATAAAATTCGATATTATTCGTAAACAAAGTCAGAAAGTGTCAAAAAGTAAAAATTGCTAAATCGATGCTGATAATTTCGAAGATAAAGCCTTTGGTTAAAAAGAGAAGATTGCAATAAAAAGTATAAGAAGATCAAATAAAAAATATTTCAATTGAATCAGTTTAATATTTATATCCAATTTTCATTGCTTCATTTATATTTAACCTCCTAGCAGCCCAAGTTAACTCAGGATTTGTTCCTTGTGATCCTCCATAAATATATCTCTACAAGTTAATATTTGAGGGACAATAAAATTCGATATTGTACGACAACAAAGTCGAAAAGTGTCAAAATGGAAAAATTGCTAAAACGACCAATGCTCATAATTTCGAAGATAAAGGCTTCGCTTAAAGACAAGATTGCAATAAAAAGGAACCACACGGCTTCAGGAAATCCGAGGCAAATTGCGAGGCTATCCAAGACCAAATAAAAAATATTTCAATTGAATCAATATAAAATATTTCAATTTAATATTTATATACAATTTTCATTACTTAATTTATATTTAACCTCCTAGCAGCCCAAGTTAACTCAGCATTTGTTCCTTGTAATATTTCATAAATATATCTCTCAAAGTTAATATTGGAGGGACAATAAAATTCGATATTGTACGAAAACAAAGTTGAAAAGTGTCAAAATGCAAAAATTGCTAAATCGACCAATGATCATAATTTCGAAGATAAAGGCTTCGGTTAAAGAGAGAAGATTGCAATAAAAAGTATACTGGCGGATCCAGGAAATCCGAGGCAAATTGCCAGTCTATCCAAGATCAAATAAAAAATATTTCAATTGAATCAGTTTAATATTTATATCCAATTTTCATTGCTTCATTTATATTTAACCTCCTAGCAGCCCAAGTTAACTCAGGATTTGTTCCTTGTAATCCTCCATAAATATATCTCTACAAGTTAATATTTGAAGGACAATAAAATTCGATATTGTACGAAAACAAAGTCGAAAAGTGTCAAAATGCAAAAATTGCTTAATCGACCAATGCTCATAATTTCGAAGATAAAGCCTTTGGTTAAAGAGAGAAGATTGCAATAAAAAGAATACTGATGGATCCAGGAAATCCGAGGCAAATTGCCAGGCTATCCAAGACCAAATAAAAAAAATTCAATTTAATCAGTTTAATATTTATATCCAATTTTCATTACTTAATTTATATTTAACCTCCTAGCAGCCTAAGTTAACTCAGTATTTGTTCCTTGCAATACTCCATAAATATATCTGTCAAAGTTAATATTGGAGGAACAATAAAATTCGATATTGTACGAAAACAAAGTCAGAAAGTGTCAAAATGTAAAAATTGCTAAATCGACCAATGCTCATAATTTCGAAGATAAAGCCTTCGGTTAAAGAGAGAAGATTGCAACAAAAAGAAATCTCAGGGATCCAGGAAATCCGAGGCAAATTGCGAGGCTATCCAAGGCCAAATAAAAAATATTTTAATTGAATCAATATAAAATATTTCAGTTTAATATTTATATACAATTTTCATTACTTCATTTATATTTAACCTCCTAGCAGCCCAAGTTAACTCAGGATTTGTTCCTTGTAATCCTCCATAAATATATCTCTCTAAGTTAATATTTGAGGGACAATAAAATTCGATATTGTACGAAAACAAAGTCGAAAAGTGTCAAAATGTATAAATTGCTGAATCGACCAATGCTCATAATTTCGAAGATAAAGGCTTCGCTTAAAGACAAGATTGCAATAAAAAGGAACCACACGGCTTCAGGAAATCCGAGGCAAATTGCGAGGCTATCCAAGACCAAATAAGAAATATTTCAATTGAATCAATACAAAATATTTCAGTTTAATATTTATATACAACTTTCATTACTTCATTTATATTTAACCCCCTAGCAGCCCAAGTTAACTCAGGATTTGTTCCTTGTAATCCTCCATAAATATATCTCTCTAAGTTAATATTTGAGGGACAATAAAATTCGATATTGTACGAAAACAAAGTCGAAAAGTGTCAAAATGTATAAATTGCTGAATCGACCAATGCTCATAATTTCGAAGATAAAGGCTTCGCTTAAAGACAAGATTGCAATAAAAAGGAACCACACGGATTCAGGAAATCCGAGGCAAATTGCGAGGCTATCCAAGACCAAATAAGAAATATTTCAATTGAATCAATATAAAATATTTCAATTTAATATTTATATACAATTTTCATTACTTAATTTATATTTAACCTCCTAGCAGCCCAAGTTAACTCAGCATTTGTTCCTTGTAATATTTCATAAATATATCTCTCAAAGTTAATATTGGAGGGACAATAAAATTCGATATTGTACGAAAACAAAGTTGAAAAGTGTCAAAATGCAAAAATTGCTAAATCGACCAATGATCATAATTTCGAAGATAAAGGCTTCGGTTAAAGAGAGAAGATTGCAATAAAAAGGATACTGACGGATCCAGAAAATCCGAGGCAAATTGCCAGACTATCCAAGACCAGACAAAAAATTCTTCAATTGAATCAGTTTGATATGTATATCCAATTTTCATTACTTCATTTATATTTAACCTCCTAGCAGCCCAAGTTAACTCAGGATTTGTTCCTTGTAATCCTCCATAAATATATCTCTCTAAGTTAATATTTGAGAGACAATAAAATTCGATATTGTACGAAAACAAAGTCGAAAAGTGTCAAAATGTAAAAATTGCTGAATCGACCAATGCTCATAATTTCGAAGATAAAGGCTTCGCTTAGAGACAAGATTGCAATAAAAAGGAACCTCACGGCTTCAGGAAATCCGAGGCAAATTGCGAGGCTATCATCCAGGACCAAATAAGAAATATTTCAATTGAATCAATATAAAATATTTCAGTTGAATATTTATATACAATTTTCATTACTTAATTTATATTTAAAACTCAGTATTTCTTCCTTGTAATACTCCATAAATATATCTCTCAAAGTTAATATTGAAGGGACAATAAAATGCGACATTGTACGAAAACAAAGTTGAAAAGTGTCAAAATGCAAAAATTGCTAAATCGACCAATGCTCATAATTTCGAAGATAAAGCCTTCGGTTAAAGAGAGAAGGATGCAATAAAAAGGAACCTCACAGATCCAGGAAATCCGAGGCAAATTGCCAGGCTATCCAAGACCGTCGAAACCACAGTCTGTCTCCATACCCGTAGCTTTAGCGTTGGTAACCAGCGTGTGTGCAAGTCGTATAGGATGCCCACAGGGGCCACCACGCGCATTCACCAGAATCCAAAAGGATCTTTAATACTCGAGCTTATATGTACATCCACGTGTGTGGACGATTTTTTTATAGCCTCAAGAGCACAACCAAGATATAGTTTTGCGTGGATGCAAAGCCTCTTCTCTCGCTTTGTCGACTTTTACGACTGCGTCGAGAGTTTCACAACAAGAACAGAGAGAGAGAGCGAAAAAACATTCTGCTGTCTTTTGCGTTTTTCGGGTCGATGCGTCGTTCCTCGGATGTGCGCATGGCTCTCTTTGGAAGAGAACGAAGAAGAAGATCCTTCGAAGGATTCGCCTGGACAAGAGCGTTGCTTCCTCGAGATAGGAACTCCAAATTCGCCGGAATTGTCGTCATCCATTCAAACCACAGCGACACCTTTATAACCTATATACTGTACGTATATTTTGTACAGCGGCTTTGCTGTCGTATATATATATATAGGTATGTATATATATATATATTTGCAGCTAAGGAAACCCGTTCGTTTTTATGTCTCTCGGATATAATCTAAGATGCCTGACCAAAATTGTCGTTGTCGCGAATTGCAAGATGCCGAGTGGGCGCAATCTGTATTAGTTGTGTATTCATTTAAGGGCATATGACAGGGGCGAGACAAACTGTATGCTAAGAAATGGCACGACCGTTGATAACTCGAGCAATGAAAATTCTCCGATGTGCAACGAGCTCATAAAATTTCAAGTGGCGAGTCTGCTCCCGGTTACTCGGACGAGAGGAGCCTTTGCCAGAGTCAATAATTGTTTCAATAAGATAAGCTCCAACGAGACTGCTCAATGAAACAGAACCTCTGTGTGCACTATATTATGTTTGGCGCACTTTACCAGCTCTATTACATTGCCTACGGGAGTTTTATTCATGATACACTGTCTGGATATTGTTTACATATGGTGAAATGACATCAACATTATTTGAGTTTGTTGTCAACTTTAGTTTCTCATAGAAAAAACTTCCTATTCATGAACCATTTTTTTTAAATATAATTTTATATCAGGATATACAGAACAGAACGAAACATAACGATAATGATTGGCCGAACCTTTCTAATGTTTAACATTATCATTCGCTATTTGTACGAGAATTTTTTAGGTTTTATATAGCACAGTTTTTCTGTGATAAATACGTCACATTAAACCGGTAGCTGACGAACTTCAAGATATCTGCATCTGCTAAATAAAACTTGGACACGTTATAATTTTCGAATTATGATTATTATTTTTCCCATCCAAATTTCGACCAATGGAATTGCACTATTCGACGTCACGTGGAGCAAGCTACACGGTATTATACTGATAATTTTTTTATAATTTTACGTGTTGGTTATATATATATAACAAAAAATCATTTAGCCGCGTCAACCATCTGTCAGACTGACAGATTGAATTTTATTGTGGCAATCAAAGGATTTTTATTTGATATGAGTAGGTTTGGAGTTGAATCCTTGCACACTATTGATGAAAAAGTAAAGGAAAATGTCCCTGTTAATACGATTAAATCGAAAACCTCAGTCTGGAATCAATACACAAATGTCTATAACAATTGTGTATTTAACTGCAATACTTTAAACATGAATTAAAAGGTTTTTGTTCTGATTATGAAATTTCCTTGTGAGAACGATAATTTTGGTCTCATGGTGCAATTCCATTTGTCGCAATTTGAATAGAAAAAATAATCCCCCGAATACCACTCGAGCTTCAAAATTAATCTGATATTTCCCTCAAGGTTCCCTGCAAACAAATAAACTCGTCAAGTTTTCCAGAAAAATCACTCGCGCTACGCGCTGGTGATTTTTTAACCTGGAAAACTTGACTCGTTCATTTGTTTGCAACGAACCTGTCAGGAAATATCCGATAATTTCAAAGCTCTTGTGATATTACAAGTGAAAATAGAGTTGGCATTGGCATTCATACGAAAACTACCTTAATTTTGGGCTTAAAAAAAACATCGTCCAAAAACAGCGAATACACCAATAAACAAATACATCTTACACGGAAAGAAATGTTTGGTTGTGGCAACTACGTTTTCGATTTGCTGTACACAATATCTAAAAAATGAGTTGCCTCAACCATATCGAATAGTAACCTCAACTATTTATTAGTTCTCGATTGGATTAGTTAGGTTAACTAATCCAATCGTGGGGACTCCGATTCGAATCGTCAGTATTATCATTCGAATCGTCGGTATTACCATTCGAATTATTGGTATTACCATTTGAGTTGCCAGGGAAATAGAATAATCGATTGGTCGTGTCAACTCATTTCTTGGTTATGGCAACTAAACTTTTTTTTCCGTGTATAAGTGTCTTCCATAGGGCCTTAACTTAGAAGTTATAGCTTGCTATAATATTAATGCAAGAAAAACATCCTCAATTGCAACCTTAAAATAAATTTTAAAAATACCCTCTAGCAGAGAATTTAACAACAGATTGATACTCCTTATTAGTTTCTTGCACAAAGCCGTAATTTAAAAGTTATCGCTTGCCACATTTTCCATACCGGTGACGTTAGGTCAATTACTTACTTAAGGGGATGCTGGAGTAGATTTTTTTACCGACTTTGGTCGGTAAAAATAGGCGATTTCATAGTAAACACTATTCATCGAAAATATGGTACAGATATACGTCAAATTTTGCAGGGATGTAATAAAAACATTCATACTTGGGTGTCCGGTTCAAAACATACAAGAAATGTAAGAAATTGTATATTACTGACCCTCTCAAAAACCAATATGGCCGCTCGAAATGTCAACAGGTCCTTTGAGGTAAGATATAAACGTTTCTGGAACTCGGATGTGTTAAATCAGACCGGACACCCATTCTTTGATTATTCCTGAACCTTTCAAAACCGTCGGAATGTTGATTACACAAACCAAATCAACGACTAGTGTATACTACGATTGCAAAGACTGTTTGCTTTTCGCACAGGCTCAGAGCTGGTAAAGAGCATGGATATAGTTCCGTAATTAGGAGACAGGTGGCGCTGTTTACTTTTGGCAAAAGCTCCGAGACTCTGCAATGCGACCGTAGTATACACTATATATGGATTTGGTTTGTGTAGTTAACATTCTGATGGTTTTGGAATATTTATATATCATCACAGAATTGACGTCCGGTCTGATTTTACATATCTAATTTCCAGAAACAATAATATCTTACAGCAAAGGTCTTTTGACATATGGTGTGCGGCCATTTTGCTTTCGGTATCTTTTGCCAAAAGTAAGCAGACTACTCGGCGCCACCTGTGTCCTAATCGGGAAACTTACCGACTGTGGTCGGTAAAAACATGCTTTTTCGTAGTTTTGATTATTCTTCGTTAATACGCTACACACATGCTTTAAATTGTACACGATTCTAATATCAACACACTGAGTAAAATTATTGGCTCCTGCAACAAAACAAAGTATTGCCGCGTCCATATTTCTTATTATAGCCATGAGTATTCTCGCACTAGCAATGCGAATTTCTATAGTAACGATATCGTTTTGTTGGCTATGTATTGGTTACTGTAACTATACAAGAATCTTCTCAAAACGATACGCTTCAGATACTGAAGAAATTTCATTGGTCGGGTGCGGTAACAATCTCAGTATAGCTATGGGAGCTATACGCGCCGCTGCAGAAGCTACACGCTCGGTTCGGAGACCCACGAGTCTTAGCCACATTTTTACGGTTCCATATCATGAGATTAGAAAATTGGAAGCTTTCCGGGCATATTTTTCATTCCCATTAGATGCATTATTTAAAAATATGGAGATTGCCACCAAAATGGATGCTGTAAGCTCTAAGGAAGAAAAGATTTACAGTTTATTACATCATGAAAACTCGAAAATATCTCGATTTTTCAGTCGTCGTCGTTCGTCCATGCCAATGACTAAGTTTCGTCTTTGCCAATCATTATCATCACTATTTCCCTCGAGTACTACAACATCGAGTCGAACCAGCTGATATATATATATATATATCTCTATATTATAAAAAGATCTCGCCGCCGCCGCCGCCGTGTCAAGAATCGAGGGACTTAGAATAATTCGGGCTCAGGGCTTGCCGGAAGGGGGTGGGGCTAAAGGCTTGGGGCTAGCCCCACCCCTTTCCGCCAAGCCCCGAGCCTGAATTATTCTAAGTCCTTTTCCAAAAACATGGGTCCCCCAAGGCTGCGGGCACCTTGGGGGGGGGGGGCGATCGCGAGCGCGCGCAGCGCGCGAGCCACAATAAAATCCTAGTATATATATATATATATATATATATATATATATATATATACTAGGATTTTATTGTGGCTCGCGCGCTCGCAATCGCCCCCTACCCAAGGGTGCCACCTCCGAAGGGTCCCCCCCCCCCCCAAGCGTGCCCCCGTAGGGTACCCCTCCCTCCCCCTCCCCATCCACCTCCCCCTCCCCCCTCCCCACCCCCCCCCCCCCCTTCCGCCAAGCCCTGAGCCCGAATTATTCTAAGTCCCTCGATTCTTGACACGGCGGCGGCGGCGGCGGCGGCGAGATCTTTTTATAATATAGAGAGATATATATATATATATATATATATAAGTAAACAGATTACGTCGGCGCCACCTGTGTCCTGATTGAAAAACTTACCGACCAAAGTCGGCAAGAAAATCTACTCCAGCATCCCCTTAAGGAATTTAAAAAAAATCGTCCATCGTGGAATTTGATAAACGTTAGATGTTACGTACGATTTCTTTTTTCGAGGCCGTATTTAAAAAATTACAGCTTGGTACATTACTTACACAATGTCGACTTTTGCATTTTTTTTTCTTTTTTTAATTCGTACATCTGACAATTTGACAAAGAATATTTGCTCCTTTCCCGTGTCTTTCTTTTCATCATAATTCGAAAGTTATAACGTGTCCAAGTTTTACTTTGAAGATACAGATATCGTAAAGTTCATCGGTAACTGAGATTGTAATTTTTTTTAAGTTTGTCTTTACTCCAACGTCCACAATTCTTTAGATATTTAACTGCAATTTGGTTTACAGGTAGACTATTATCAGACAAGGTTTGGGATTTAGTTTGGCGTTAATCTGTTTAGGGATAAAAATTTTATGGCATTTTGAATTTTTTAAAAATATTTCCTCACCCTCTAATTTTCTCTTTCACAGCACATATTTTTCGCCGTTGAAATTATTTCGTACTCTAAAACTACCATAAAACTCATATACATGAGAATTTTCACTGTAAAACATTTTTAGAACTAGAAAATTAAAAAAATTTGTGGCGATCTCTAAATATTTTTTTTTTATCTCGTCGATAATTTACGAGAAATTGTTTTTCATAATAGAGAACAGATTTGAGGGGTCCCCCGTAAAAAAAATATACACTGTGCAAAAATGGACCACCCTAATGTAAAATGTAAATGTATAAAAATTGTTATTTTTTAATAAATATATTTTGAATTTAAGTTCGATGCTTAAAAAATTTTTCCATTATTAATATAAAAAGTTAAAAAGATTTAAACTCATATTTTGTTTTCTCACTATTTACGGAACGTACACTGAGAAAAAAAAATCTTTTCGACCTACCGTATGTGCGTTTGTGGGCGACGAAAGGAATATTTCGTTGCTTAAACGAAATAATATTTGTCCTGAATGAAAGAAAACTCGATTCGACTATCAGTTTCTTCGTTCAACCAAGTATTCCTCAAATAAACCAAATATTTCTTTCGTCATTTGCGAACGCACATTCGGTAGGGCTAACCGATTTTTTAGTCACAGTGTATCAATAAATGGGCCATTCCATAAGAGCATGGTGGAAAAAAGTGTCCATAATTTTTTCAAAGTTTGTTTAGAGTATCACAAACATCCATAAATTAATCCAGAATTTTAACACCAAAAACTTTAGTTTGCCCGAAATCTAATAACGATTTTTTTATTATTTTTTCAATTCGCTGTATATTCAAAATTACCGATCGTACAAATTTTTGTACCTACGTGTATAAAATTTAAGTTTTGTATTTTTTAGTAAAAAAATTTCCATAGCCGCTCAAAGAATTTACCGCCATTTTTGATAAAATGAAGTAATAATATATTTTTTTCATGAGACCATTTCGACATTTTTTTTATTTCCCAGCATTTCAATTATTATGCGTACAAACGACAGAAAAATTGGCATGATGGCAAATAAATGGATTGGTATGGAGTTACCCAAATAAAAAGTGTATAAACGCAATAAACCGATAAATCTCTGATCAGAATATTATTAGAAAAATTTCGCAGATTTATTACACAGCGTTCTTTGACCAAGATTGTCGTGCTCATTTCCGCTGGTGACACGAGGGTAGCAGAGCATGATGCGGGCTCGGTAGTCCATGATAGTCTTGCTCTGCACACTTAGACTCGCCAAGTCACAAAAGCTGCAAGGCCCCAAGAGTTTCTCGGTAGCTTTGCGAGGACAAAACATGGAAAAAATATGGAGGCAATATACAAGACATAAGTGCGCATCGCTCGCTCAAGAGATATAGAGAAATGTATTATAAGCATCGTCGTCGTCGTCGTCGTCGTCATGAAAGAGCGTAAGATTTAACGAACGACGCGTCGGCCAAGACCGGATTCGATTAAACTCTCGGATTCACTCGGATACTCACAGCAGACACTTTTCTCGATCCTCTATCTTTCTCTCGCTTCTCTTCGGGCTCAGTGAATTAAATGACAAAAAGGACGAAACCGAGTGTGGTATCGCGATGGAGAAAAATAAAAATTGTACTTATGGGCAACTCTGGCTGGTTCGAAATTAGCTCCGAGAATGTCAGGTACCCTGACGATTAGTCATCCAGTATATTTTTATCTACCCTTATACAAACTCACCCTAGTATTTTACTCGGCACACACGATAAATACTACTTGTATGAGGCATTCTTCGTCAATTCACCCGTGTAAAAATAACTATGTCAAATTGTAATCATAAGTTGGCATATCCCAAAAAGTGCCATTTTGAGATGCATTAAGATGAAAAATCTTCAAAAAGTTCAAAGTGATTTTGAGATCGTTTTGACAGTAATTTTTTTGTACTAATTTGAGCGAATTATTGCGCTGGAATTCAATTGTACATTTGAAAGATCAAGATCAATTCGATCAATCAAGATCAAATTACAATTTGATTGTAATTTGAACAACAAGATCGCTTTGAAATTGTCAGTAGTAATATCCCAAAACCTCCAAAATTATCGGAATTTCCCCCGATTGTTTCGGTGCTGAGCAACAAGAGGAAGAAGTTTCGCATAGTAAAATCCCGAGCGCGCAGCGCAAGGGATTTTTGTGCGAAACTTATCCCGATTCGACCATATTTACTTATTTGAATCAACCCGCGAAAAATAATGGTCATTGAAGAATGCTATTTGTTGCTACTAAAGTCTTTATTTAGCAGGTAAAAACATCTAATTAATTTGACGAAATTCCTGTATACAATCCTTCTTATTTAATCGAACTAAAATTTTCTTTTAATCCATTATACATTTATTTGCTTTAATTGTTGTAGTACATATGTCTGAAACAGATTCATTTATTCAAATCAACGTTTATTTGATAACATTTGTCTGCAAGTGTCTATTGGCGCCAACCCCTGAAACCACGGTACCTTGTATTCACAGAAAAAACCGTAAATGCAAGGTAAATGACACGAATACAAAGTAAATCTAGGGCATTATAGTGTGACGAGATTTACAGTGGCTCCAAAGACTGCAGCGGCTATTTACCGTGGGTCTGGTACGTTTCACCGACAATCGTTTGACCGACAAATCAGTTCGCCGACACCATTTGGCCGACACATCATTTGACCGACAGGTACTCTTAGCCGACACATCTTTTCACCGACAGGTACACTTGGCCGACAGGTACATTTGGCCGACAAGTATACTTGGCCGACAGGTACATTTGGCCAACACGTATACTTTTTTTAAATATGGGCGTGCGATGTTCGTCTTCTCGCGCCTGCGTAGCGTGCGCCGAATGGTCGTTTCTCGCATCTTATAGGACAGGAAAAAAATGTCGATTTTTTAGCATATAAATTTTGTGTATTTAGAATATTATAAATATTGTGTATTGAAGAACCTAGAGAACAAATATAAGGAAAATACCAAACTAATTAACTCCCTAAAGAAAAGAACGCCAACCTAACTAACGCCCTAAAGAACCTAAAGAAATCAATGTAAGTGGATGATTCGCATGATAATTTGTCATTGTGAATATTTCTTATGATATTTTGTTGTGTGATCAAATGCCTGTCGGCCAAGTGTACCTGTCGGCCAAGGGTACCTGTCGGTGAAATGATGTGTCGGCTAAGTGTACTTGTCGGCCAAATTATGTATCGGCTAAGAGTACGTGTCGGCCAACCGTACCTGTCGGTCAAATGATGTGTCGGCCAAATGGTGTCGGCCTTAGGTTAAGTTTTCGTTAGGTCTTTTAGGTTCATTAGGTCAGCGTCTATTATTTAGGTAAAGAATAGACGCTGTCCATTTGTCTGTGGACAATTACCTTTTTTTGTTGTCTAATATCAATAAAATAGTATTATTAATATTGTATAACGACCCATTGTAAAAGATAGACCTGTAATTAATTATTAATTTCCACATTGTTAACACTGAGCATGATCAAATAAATTTGTTTAAATTGAAAACGCATTTATTTCATGTTATTTACGCAACTATAATAATATAATTTACTTAAAATAAATACAGTCCAATCAGGGTGGCATTCGAATAAGAAAATTTATTCACGTCAACTAAAATCTAGTTCGGTCTACTAGGTAATTTTTCTGGGTGTACTACTACGACCGAATCAGCACAAATTTGAATGCCATATGGAGTACTAATCAAACTTTACTTGCTATACATTTTATAAAAATCGCTTGACGAAGTTCGTTTTTACGAGAATTTAAGATTTTTTAGAAGATCTGTCAACACTCTAACTCGATAAAACTTTTAGCAATTGTATTGAAACATTGTCTGAAAATTGAACAAAGTGGAGCGGCTTTTGGTGTTTGCGGTTTGGGTTTTATAAAAAGTTTAAAAAAAAGAGGTTATAGTATGAACTTTCGTAAAATTTGATCTAGCAAGCACAAATTTTTCGGTACTTTCTAAGCATAATAATGGAAATTCTGTAAAATTTCGAGAAAATCGGAAGTCTGTCTCAACAAAAAAAAAATATTATTACTTTATTTTGTCAAAAAATGGCGAAATTTTTTTTCAACGTCTATAAAAATTTATTTATTAAAAAGTACATTCAAAAACTTAATTTTTATACAGGCACAAATTTTTTGTACGATCGGTAATTTTGAATATACATCGAATTAGAAAAAAAAAAGAAACAAAAAAAAAGAAATCGTTATTAAATTTTGAGCAAACCATAGGTGCTAAAATTCTGAAATAATTAATGGATGTTCGTGATACTCTAAACAACTTTTGAAAAAATTATAAACACTTTTTGCGGCCATGCTAAATTTACGTGGCCCACTTTATACGGAATGATCCAAATATTTCTCGCTTGATGGGAAGATCTACGAGGGTTGGAAAATAAAAATCGCAGAATTGACGGAGAATGCCTCATATAAGATAACACATAGAAACGTACCCTATAGTCGCGATAATGACGACGAGCTACCGGTTTTTCTCGCTTCCGAGAACTCGATTTCGGATCTCGTTTATGCGGATCTCACTCTCGCGCTCGATGCTCACTTGGCCTATAGCATCACGAGGATATCTCGATTTATCGGACACTATACAGAACGCGATGACTCTAGCTCATCGACGCACATTTCTGTTCAGTACAATCGTGATTAAAAAGCAAAAGGGCGGATCTACAATACTTAAGTACAGCACATACGACCTTCTCGTTTCAGTCACGCGATGTGTGTGCCTATGGTTGATTATTTTTTAATTAGCGAGAGGAGAAGACGCTCTGTAATGATTATAGTGCAGGCGTGCGCGAGAAACTCTTCGTGCTTCGTGATTCTCGATGGTTATTCGAGATCGGGATTCTGTGCTATTGCTGGGCTATTTATTGCCTCCAGGATAGTTTGGTAATAGCCATTGATTAGTTATTATCGTCGTGCCTCTTTCCCTCTCGTTGAATATACTGTTAATTATTGTATATATGATTTTCTCCATCGCAGCCAATTAAGAGAAATGAAAATTAAGGTATTCAGTTCGCAGAGAATAATTGATTGTCGTGTGCTGTCTGAATTTGAAATTGTATGTGAATATTCAATAATCTAACGTTTTATTGACTGAATAATCCAGTTTTGTCGTAATTTTGTTTTCAGAAACATCAAATTATTTTTGTTTTTATGTTTGGTTTAGCATAAAGTTAACGTATAAAGGAAAACAATTCCCTCAACCTACATTTTTATTATGAATTCTTGTAGGAAGCCAGAAATAAATTAAGGGGAGGGAGTCAGGTGAAAAAAATTGATTTTGGAAATTCAATATCATCCAAATCCTATTGCATATGGGTCATTCCACAGGATTTCGCACAAAAAAAAACCCGACCGACTCCAATTTTCACCTAATTTTTTTATATTGTTGACTATGTCAAACGGAGCATCTGTGAATTTTTTGAGAATTTTATTCTTATATTTCGACGAGCCATAAAATAAAAGGTGAAAAAAATGAAAAAAATTCTGACGTCAAGTGGAATAATGATATCGACAAAAATAACTAGGTCAAAATTTTCGTAATTCAACACAGTTTACGGTAAAAATAATCAAAATAAAAAATAAACATAACTTCTATTTTATTTATGTCTTCTACCAAGAAAAGGTACCATTTCGCTAATTTGGCCCCCTCCGATTTCAATACAAAAAATCACGAATATACTACATGGAGTCCCAAACATTTTAAGCACAAGCCCAAGATGGAGAACGCATTTTACCCATTTTTAAAAAAATATTTCGGGTAATTGATTTTTTTTAATTTTCTTTCAATCTTCTGCGTATTTTTTTTATGTAATTGGTAATATTAAAAGGAGCTTATGTAATTTTTTTCATAATTTTATATGTAGATGTATTCGATTCATTAAATGTAATCGAATTACAAATTTTTAAAATTTTAAAAAAAGCAAATGTTAATAAAAGGTAATATTTTTTAAGTGACATAATTATTAATAAATAAATTTTATGCTATTTTCTAAATCAGTGATTAACTTTGCTTTCAGAATTAAAAAAAATAGTTTGCTCCATTTAGCCGGTGTATCTTTTCATGAAGAAGAAAATGAGACGTCAACCATTCCGTCAGATGACAGTAAAAAATCCTTTCATCGAGCACCAACAATATAGTGCATTGGGCATTTTTATATGCAATAGGATTTGGATGATATTGAATTTCCAAAATCAATTTTTATGACCTGACTCCCTCCCCTTAAGCATTTATTGCCTTATGAAAATGTCATTGGAAAGTCTTTTCATTGATCTTACGATAATTGGAGAAACTAATTATTGAATTTAACGTTTTATGATTTAGAATTTTTTTAAATCAAAAGATACAAAATAATTAAAAAATTCTAACACTGTAAAGTCAATATTGATATTTTGAAGTTCTGTTTAATTATTTTGTTCGAGTCGATTGATGAGAAGGCGAGAATAAAAATGAAGATTTTATTTCCTTATGAAGATGTCGACATAGTAATTTGCTTGAGAACATTTCACTAACTCATTGAAATAATAATAGCCGTTAATTAACAAGCGATTTAGTGCCCAATAATTTAAAAGGGCGGCGGGCTTAGAGTTTTAAAAGTCTTGTGAAATGGTAGGATGCAATCAAATATGTCATTTGAATTTTTGTTTCAACTTATATTTATTAGATAATCGATTCCACGCTTAAGCCACGAGAAAAAGGGAAGAGGTCTAATAAAGACCGAAGCGAAAAGGTTTCGAGGCCGACTGTGTCTCTCTCCGCACTTAAATCTCGGCATCCTCTCCCATTGAGATAATCAACCCGAGCCACAATTTCGGCAATCAAGCCAGACTCTCTTGGAGCATGAAGGAACCTCGTATAACGTCAGCATTTATCGTTATACGTTTATTCATACATGCATACTATGTATGTGTAATTCAGTATATATCTGTATACCAGATCGGTGAAAAAGTCTCTGCTTCAATTGATAGGGCTCTCACTTATCCCCCGGGCGACGATGAATCGTTCGATTGCTTACAAAGTTGCCAGTGTGTATTTCGCCACCATCTGAAGAAGAACAAAAAGATTAAGCCAGTGAAGAAGTTCATAAAGAAGGAGTAAAAAAAACGCTTGCATTCCTCTGCGAAGGTTTCGCACTAATTTACGAAACGTGAGCAACAATAATTGTCCCTCCGAGGGTTCTGCTTTGAATCTCTTCTGTTTTCCTTTTTTTCCCCTCATCTTATCTTTCTTTTTCATGGACAAACGACTTGCAATTGCAACTGGAATTGCATTACTTCTTCAATTCTTGGCTGGAGTCATCTTGGCTTCAGCCCCTTGGCGATATGGACTTCACCTTGCATAACATCATCACGCATCTCTTCTGGGGCACATTGTATACAGTCGTTGGCCGCTTAAGCTGACAAAAATACTGTTGTGGACACACACGTTGCTGTCGTCATTTTATTTCGTCAGGAGTGAGATGAAAATTAATTGAATTTTGGATTAAAAACTGGGGTTTTATTCACAAACATTAAGGGGATTGAAGTGCTTCACACTACAAATGAATGCTGAATTTTTGTAAATGTTACTTCAAAATTTGCGGTATTGAAGTAATACAACTTTGAATCCGAAGAAATATTAATAATAATGGAATTGCAAAAGAATGGAATATTTGAATTTGAGTTTCGAGTAGGAATATTTTTTATGACAAGATTTTTCGAAGAATAATTCTTAATCCAATATCTATTTTGTGATGCATAAGATTATCACGCATTTCTTCTGGGGCAAATTGTATACAGTCGTTGGCCGCTTAAGCTGACAAAAATACTATTATGGATACACACGTTGCTCTCGTCATTTTATTTCGTTAGGATTGAGATGAAAATTAATTGCATTTTCTTATGGTAGAATATAGTTTACAGAAGATTTTCCGATTATACTAAATGAACAACTGAAAAGTATTGTTATAAATAAAAAATAGGTTGTTTAATTAATTTTTCTGTAATTTTGGTTATGGTAATAAGTTTTTGTTATTCGATTTATTTCGTAAAACGGGTACATAAATTTTCATGTGCCCGATGTCGTCTGCACTTTTCGCCGGTGTTTATGTTTATGATAGCTGACAGCAGCATTAAAACGGCATTGAAAGATGGGATTGATAATCAGAACGGGATTCAAGGCGATAACGCATGCAATTGATTTTAATCCATAAGGTATTATAAAAGGAAAGGCGTTTTCTGTTTGCCATGTGCATCGAGTGGAGGAGTTAACAGATTAAGACAATCGTAGCTTAATAAAGTGCAGCGTTATTCGCCAAACGTCAGTGACACTTCCACTACTACACCGTACAAGGTGAAATTGGAAGTAAGTATTTTAAAGTTTCAATCCTAGTAACAGTATTGTAGTCTATAACTTTTTATTGATTAGAGAACATTTAGTTCGTACAGTAACTCTGAAACTTTTTTTTTCGTTTAAGGTAGTTCTGTCGCGAACGCAATCCAAACTCATATGCATGAATTTTTGACATGTTGTAATTTAGCTATTCAATTTTACTTGCACAAAATCTTGAAGGCTTTTACCGAGTATTTGAATGAACAATTAAAACTTGAAAATCGATCTTTTTACACGGTGCTCACGGGAGAGCTGGAAAAATTGATCTTTAAATCGAAAATTAACATACTTAGATCAAAGATAGAGAAAAAATAAAAAGTACTACGGATTCGCAAATCATTCAGGAATTGATGCATCATGAAAAAAGATGAAGTCTCCGGAATAATGTTTAATTGAACCAAGGTCAAAGTGCACGATACCGGGCCAAATGACGTTTCCTAACCTAATTATCGTAAAAATGAAGTCAAATCCGCACTAAACATATCAACTATTTACAAATAATCGTTTTAATTTGATTACGACAATTTCGAAGGATTCTCGATTCTTTTTTATATTATTATTGATGCAGTCAAAGTGATGCGTATGATTATTTTTTAATGTCATATAGACTCTGAGATTTATGACTCCGGCGTACCGACAGAACTACCTTAACGGAGGCAATCCACTCCTCGCGCCTTTTCTGCTTGAAAACTTGGATCTTTCCTGTAGGGAAACTGTAGAAATGTCCAGACCATGTGTCACTATCACCGTAGTGAAGGTAACGTCTTATTTTTGTTATTTCATTCCCTGATACCAGCGGAAAACAAAAGACGATATACATTGCCAACGCGTGAAGCTCGATCTTGAGTTCGAACTTGAGTTTGGTCTTAAATTCCGACTTAAGTTCGATCTAGAGTTCGAACTTGAGTTTGGTCTTAAATTCCGACTTAAGTTCGATCCTGAGTTCGAACTTGAGTTTGGTATTAAATTCCGACTTGAGTTCGATCTTGAGTTCAATCTTGGATCCAAACTTAAGTTCGATCTTAAGTTTCAACTTAAGTAGTTCGACACTGAAGTTCGATCTTAAGTTCGAACTTGAGTTTGATCTTGAGTTTGTTCTTAAGTTCGAAGTTCGGACTATACAGTTGATATGAAGTGAAACTAGCCAACGGAGGGTTTTGTTTTATCTGCAATATGACTTTCGGTGTTAGAAATATGACCGGGGAATCATTGGCGCGGGGAACCTTTGGCATACACCCATTTCAACGTGTGCTTCCAAGAGAGAACGACAGAGAGCAAAAGAGCTAAGAATAAGAGGTGAGACGCACTGTGACTGTATTTTTTGCTGTTATTTAACAAATAAATCAGATTTTAAGTTTCTGTTTAGAACACACAGATTGTTAAAAATGATTATATTGCATACTGTAGCTGTAACGTCGTATAATCCTCAAGACACGAGATTCTCGATTGATCTCGCTTGTCAGTGCAAGATTTTTCGAGTCGAGAAAATACGTGAACATCCTCTCAGTCGATCGAGACGAGAATCATATATAAATGACATTTATGAGCGAGATCTATCGAGATCGTCGAAATTCTCGGTTCTTGTCGCATCACTACATGATCAAAATAGCGCTATTTTGATCATTTGTTATTTTGACACCCACCAAAAAAATTTCAATGCGTGAGCTTGGTCCCAATCCCAGTGTGACTAACGACACCGCCGACCAATTACAGGATGAATAGAACGGTGAAAATGACTGCGAGATTTTCGAGATATCCCGAGCCCCCAACTTTTTACAATTGTCCATGTAGAAATCAGTCTGGGCGTCCTAGTTTGAGACTCGATCCTGTTCGGGATTGGCTCGGTATTCCTTAAATGGATTATCCGACTTGGAATCCGAATAGATCCCCAATGGATTTCCGCTTCCACACTGAATGACAGTTTATCATGGATCAGGGTTTGCCAGGTTTACCCTAAAAGGGACGTTCCGCTGAAATCGGAATGGATTCCAGATCGTGTCCCATTTCTAAACGGCGGGCAGTATTACCGTGCATCAAGATTTGTTAGGGTTGACCTAAGATGTACCCAACTTGGGTTCTGAATAAATCCCGGCTCGTCTTTTCGTTACTAAACGATTTGCGCGAAACTAATTTTACTATACACTTTACGCAGTAAAATGTTGTACAATACGCATTCGAAAAACTTTTCCTCAATTCGTGTGATTGCAACACCCGTCATTATTATCCTACCGCATCTGACAAGATGAACATGCAGGAACTTCATCAAAATTGTTCCTCCACTACCGTAACATGTCCCATAAATTTTATTAAACAAAAAATACACGCAAAAAAGGCTTGGTTTGAACAACCAAGTGCCTTGGTTATGCATGCGCCAGACAAGTAATTGGTTAGACCAACCAAGTTATTTGTTAGGCTACCAATTTCTTACTAACCAAGTCACTTGGTAAGACTAACCAAGTCACTTGGTTAGACCAACCAAGAAATTGGTAGCTTAACAAATAACTTGGTTGGTCTAACCAATTAATTGTCTGGCGCATATATAACCAAGGCACTTGGTTGTTCAAACCAAGCCTTTTTTTCCGTGTAGTAAAACTATCACTGAAAATGAGTCAAGACGAAAGTATGAAAATCTTCGCTTGCGTCCACTTCACTAATTATTTACATTCCATAAATGCAATATATCCGATAAGTATTACAAAATGTCAAGTTTTAAAACGTACATCCCATGTCTGGAATTATCCAATGTCTGGGAATACCAGGCAGGATCCAGCTGGAACGCAGTCGAAATTTCTGCATGAGGGGAATTAGAGGAGGATTTGATGGTGTATAATTTTCTATAGAAACGGCTGATGAATGGTGAGTAAAAACTGTCATGATTAAATGTACTTTCTCGACCGGAACACTTCTTACATATATCTAGAACGTGAATTAATGAATACAAGATTGGTTTTGTTGATTTACCTCTTTGCTGCTGCTGCTGTTGCGGTTGTGGATGCTGAAGCTTCTCGGGCTCGTGTTCGACGATGAAAGCCGGCACAGCCGTAACTGTTTGATAATCGGCTTCGACTCTCGGCCTGATACCCGTCGAACGTTCGTCCACAGAGGCCAAGAGAGACTGCATCGACGGTGCATCTCCACAACTGCGTCTAGCGTATTTATTCCTAGAGACTCTCAGCAGTGCGGTATTCAGGGCCTGAATCTGACCCTCCAGGGATTTCCTTGGCGCAAGACCCGGTGGTTCTTCCAGGGTCACCGGTCCCGGAGGCAAAGAGCATCCCACTTCATCGGCACTGTGACGCCGCGCTTTCGATAGTCGTTTAAACATTTTTTTAGTGCCCTAAAACATGAAAAATGAATAGCATTTAGATATTGAACCTTCAATAACTATTAATTATAATAAATCGTTGTATCAAATGCAGATAATCAGTATAGTTGTCGCGCCTATAACGGTTTGATCCAGATTTCTACTCTTTTTAGATAATTATCCAATTGCTGTAATTAAAAGACATAAATTACCGCGGATAATTGTGAATGCGGATAATTATTGTAGTTTTCTAGTACGCGCTTAGCACGTTTTTGTCCACATTTGAACACTTTTGCTTCCTCGTAGAGGAAGCTTTGTTTTCGTGAACATTTTTTTTTTTCGAGATCTTCATGTCAATGCACTCAGAATGCTCCAAATCATAAAAAAAAATGATTTAGAAAAAATGTCTGTGTGTGTGTGTATGTTACACGCTCAAAAAATCTAAACCTTTATAACTCGGGAACGCCTCGAGATATAGAGCTGAAATTTACACCATACATAGATGGGTCAATCCTCATCATTCATACCAATTTTTGTAAAAATCCCCATGATCGTTAAATTTTTACGCGGTTTTGAATTCTTTCAAAAATGTCTGTTAACGCGATAACTCTTTTAGTTTTCGAGATATTAAGCTCAAAATTGGTATGTATGTGAGCTTTCATACACCGGTGATCCCTATTAAATTTGGTTAAGATCGGTTGAAACGTTAAAATTTTATGAGATTTTGATTTTTTGAATTTTTTTATTTTTTTTCTGCGATGCGAATTTTGGGATCAAATATCGAGCCGGGAGTTAAATGAGTGCCAATTTCATGATTAACAGAAAAATACGTCAGATATAGCCCAAAAATGTTGAACGATACCATATTTTCATAGCGATGTTGTACAGTCTATATTGCGAAAAATAGCGATTTATGTCGTATAAACTAGCCATATCCTTGCTTCCCAATGAAATTTTGGAAAACACCGGTTTCTATCGTGTTCTACAAAAAAAAACAGAGAAGATAGAGTATTCGAGGGAGTTTCAAGACCGTTCATCGTTATTATATTTTCACAAAGCGGGAGTGTGCACTTATTTATTTATTTAAAACAAGGATGCAAAGTAGAACCTTGCACATTGCTTCCTCACTATATTTCGCTTTTTACAAAGCTTCCTCTATGAGGAAGCCAAAATCAATTACCATACTTCCTCTTAGAGGTTGCTTTGTAAAAGGCTAATTATAATGAGGAAACAATGTGCAAGGTTCTACTTTGCATCCTTGTTTAGATAATTATTCAATTGTTATAATCAAAAGACATGAATTATCAACATTTTTTATATATTTCAAACATGGCTAAGAAAAATCAAGAATAAAAAATAATATCAAACTAAAAAATTAAGATCGTCGTACCAGTTACTAAATATTTTGGAAGCATCAGGAATTATATCCTATAATCTCCTACATTACATTTTTTATTCTTTCATATGGGGTAAAACACGTAAAGTCGGCCACACGAATTTTTCATTTGAATAAAAAGTTTGCAAATTTGTTGAGGATGTTGGTCTGGTTGAAAAAGAAATTACAATTTTTTTCAGATTTTTTTATCGCATATTTCAGCCGTTACAAAAAACTGAAAATAATAATCGTTAATTTTTTAACGCCAAAACTACAGCTCTCGCAAAAAATTCACGTGAACAAAAAATTTAAGGTATTTAACGTTCTTTTCAATAAATTTTTTGCAAAATCTTCCTACTCTGTTTTATGCTATTTTTCAATGGAATAAAATTATAATATTTTTTTTCTCCAAAACTGCGTTCCCGATTCGGCTGAAATTTTTACATTTTGTTCCTTAATATGTCTAGAATCTGAGAAAAAATTGGCGAGATGGGCGGCGATTTCATTCCACTGTTGCAGCTCTTCAAACGATCGAATACCAGGGCAATCTAATGTGTAATTGCTCTGTACGTTCAACAGACTGTCTACATATTAATTCTAAAGCCCGCACTACATTTTTTGCATCGGATATTTTTCTCAATTTTTGGGTTTTTTAATACATTTATTTTATCGACTGATGGGAACGAAACTTTTTTCCTGATGACACGTAATTCATCATCGTGCTCTTTTCTGATCAATCGAAAATTGGCAAAACGTGGTGAATGAATGTCTCTTGAGTTCAATATTCACGTGCTCAATGTTACACGACCATCGTTCTGCGTTGTGAACACAAAGTGTGGACGACAGGTACGGGGCAATTTGCCAATTAACCTAATTAAAAAAAATTTAATTAAAAATAACAAAAAAATAAACAAGTGATGCGGGCTCTAGATTTTTTCTATTGACAGTCTCAACCCTGTTGAACGCAGAGAGCAATTACACATTAGATTACCGTTATGTTCGATCATTCGAAGAGCTGTAACTGTGGAACGAAGTCGCCGCCCATTTCGCCAATTTTTTTTTCAGATTCTTAACATATTAAGGAACAAAATGTAAAAATCTCATCTGAATCGAGAACGCAGTTTCGGAGAAAAAAAAATTGAAATATTATTGAATTGAAAAATAGCACAAAACGGAGTAGAAAAATTTGCAAAAAAATTGTTGCAAAGAACGTTAGATACCTTAAATTTTTTGTTAACATGATTTTTTTGCGAGAGCCGTAGTTTTGGTGTTAAAAAATTAACGATTATTATTTTCAGTTATTTGTAACGGCTGAAATATGCAATAAAGAAATCTGAAAAAATTTGCGGTCATACGAAAAATTCGTATGACCACCTTGACGTGTTTTACCCCATATATAGTTATTATTTTCTGGTATACCAACAAAATTTTATATTAATTTAATTACAGAGAAGATTTCCAATTAATATTTTGTCTCATTAACCGACTATTTCTTGTATTATATATGATAGGACGTAAACTTCACTCTTCAAGCCTTTCGATGAAGATAAAGATATAAGTGTGAAGTACTTTGGAATGGAAAGATCTTAATTAATGCGATAATCGTCGGTTTCAATGTCTGTCCGGTTCGTTCGTAGCTTGGCATAAGTATTTACAGCCCTTTAGAAATAGTTGAAGCTGGCAAAAAGGGCTCGTCTAGTGGATGTCTATAATCGCTCGGTGGAAAAGTTGTAAGATGCTGCAGGCGACTCGTGGCGGTGGAAGCGTAATTGGTTTCGCGTGTAACCGCAATCTCGTCATGTAGGTATACATATAGTGTAGGTACTAATGTTACAGTACTCGAGCGGCTTCTCCCATCCCCTCCCCTCTTTTATACCTTCGCTCTTGATTCTCATCTCCCGCATCTTTCTCTCCTTCCTGCGTTATACTAAAACAACTAATTCCCTCACCCTTTTCTCCTACCCTCTTCATCCGCTTGCGCTTTCCCTCAGTATTCGTACTAAATCGACCAGCAGCACCACCAACAGCATTAAACTTGGCTCGCACTGCCGCTTATTGCTACCGGAAATTTTTCTCAAATACTAATCGAAGCTCTTCCCGCGTTGCACGTGACGGGAAATCATAAATTACCCGGTATATCGCAGTAAATCGAGCGGATATGCAATCCTGCATTAAAAAAAAAAATCGCTAATTCAATCTGATTCATTTTTTCGTTTTTTTGTGCAGAATTCAATATTATTGAATTTTTTTTACTGACGGACTGCACCGTAAATGACGGATTCCCGGCCAGTTTAGTTACACTGGAACAAGGAAATAAAAAATTCTTGTAATATATATATGGGTCATTCCATACAGAGTGGGCCATCAAATTTAGTAGGGCAAAAAGTGATCATAATTTTGTTTAATGTTTTTTAGAGTATCACGAACATCCATAAATTATTTCAGAATTTTAGCACCTATGGTTTGCCGAAAATTTAATAACGATTTTTTTTTATTTCATTTTTTTCAATTGGCTGTTAATCCAAAATTGCCGATCGTAAAAAAAATTTGTTCCTGTATAAAATTTAAGTTTTTGAATGTACTTTTTAATTTAAAAAATTCCATATCAAAAAATTTCCTCCTTTTCTTTTGACAAAATAAAGTAATAATATTTATTTTCTTATTTATTAAAACAGACTATACCGATTTTTTTTTTCATAGTTTCAGAGGATTTCCATTATTATGCTGAAAACTACAGAAAAATTGTCGTGATGGCAAATGAATGGCCCACTCTGCGGCAATGTTCGGTCGTAGGGAAAATAAAGGTTGTTTTCCTTTCCTTAACGTTTCAACTGTCATCGGAATCCTCTTAAAAAAATTAATATTTTATTCGATATTCAAAATCAAATAAGAATCAACGTCTTTTGACACCGCACCTCATACTTCATTTTCATTGAAAATAAGTTTGAGAAATGTTGATGTCATCCTTGATCATATAATTAAAAAATGTTTATGTCTTTAAGAGATTGAATTTAATATTATAGCCGAAGTATCCAATTGATATTTTATCGTGTTGTTTGTGAACATCAATGATTAATAAGTGGGGTTATGTCAACAATGGTATATGTCAGGAATTTAAAAAGTTAATTGTGTATCACATTTTTAAAACCGTTTCTACCGAAGAGGTCGCTTTTCACTGTGTATGCGTCAAATTCTTGTACTTTTAATTAACAGTTTTTGCAATATTAATGTGACAGAAACATGTGAATAAATTTAGTTTTATATCTCTTAACTACATCGAGAGAAAAGATTTCATTGACGCCAAAGAAATGGGTGGATTGATTTTTTTTCATTGATTTCAACGAAATATTTCTTTGATGTCAATGAAATAGTGCATTTAAATTTCAAAGAGGACATTTCATTGCCTGTAAATAAAGATTTACTTAGTGAGCATATAATAAAGAAACAGTTTCATTGTTTTAAAGAGACGTTTTCATTGGTTCAAAGAAACGTTTTCATTGATCTCTCTCTGGAACCTAACCTCACTTTTTTGTTTTCCGGTTCTCACGAACGAACGGCTTCGAGTTTCGAGGAGTCAGAAGCTTAGCTTATTTCTGCCGTACTTCCTTACATACTCACAAAATTTGAGCTTTATCTGCCGCGTACTTCAGGAAAAAATAGGTTTCGAAATTTTGAGGTGGTAAGAAGAAGGTTTCATTGAATCAGAGACGATATCTTTGAAATCAATGAAAAAGGTTCATTGGTTTAAAGAAGTGTTTCTTCGAATCAATGTCACTACTTTTCATTGAGTTTGAGATCATTCAAAGAAAAGATAATATTGAAATTCAAGTATTTCATTTAATTGGCAAAGATTTCCGTGAATCAATGAAACTTTTTCTCTCGGTGTAGGCAAATAGTTTTCTGAAAAAAGATGCAAAGTAGAACCTTGCACATTGCTTCCTCATTATTTTTCGCTTTTTACAAAGCTCCCTCTGTGAGGAAGCAGTATGTTATTCAATTTTGGCTTCCTCATAGAGGAAGCTTTATAAAAAGCGAAAAATAATGAGGAAGCAATGTGCAAGGTTCTACTTTGCATCTTTTTTTTTATACCTTGTATCTCTTTTGCAGAGGTGTTTTATACAGCTATAAATCACCTCTGCAAACACCGTTACATCTAATTTTGATTAGATACAAATTTTTGTCGTACTTTCTCAACTTTTCCGGAAGTTATAGCGAAAATCTACATTTTTTTTTAAATGAAAAATGGTGTAAAATCCGAACGACTTTACCGATCATCACCAAATTTGGTACATGGCATTTCTGAATGTTATTTTTCGTCTGTACAAAATTTCTGTTCATTTGTTGAAATTCGACGTAATTTAGATCAAAATCTATTTTTTTCGAAAAATTCAAAATTCTATAAAATCCGAACCGCTTTACCGATTTCGTCGAAATTCAATACCATACAACATTGAACATATCTTCAGTTATGAAGAACTATTTAGCCAAATCGGCGAACTTTTACGAAAGTTAGAGCGACCACGCCCTTTTTTCAACAAATTAAAATCAACATAAAATCTTAATGACTTCACATATTTTGGCAAAAATCACAACATTCAAAGAGGGGCAGCTACTCTACTTGCGTGCCAAATTTGAGCCGGATCACTCGAACGGTTACCGAGTGAGAGGAGATTGAATTTTCGAAGCCCAGCACACACACACACACACACACATACATACATACGGACATTTTTTCTAAACCACTTTTCTCGACGTTTTAGGTGATTCTAAGAATACTGACATGAAAATCTCGAAAAAAAAAAAAATTTCATGAAAACAAAGCTTCCTCTATGAGGAAGCAAAATTAGCAATAAGATTCAGCGCACATATGTGGGATTTTTTTTTTTTTATCAAAAAGATTTTTTTTTGTGCATTATAAATTTCATCCACACGGCCAATTTTTCGATAGATTTCTTTCTATACCATAGTAGTTTATATAAAATGAAAAGCAAAATAAACCGTCCGAGTTGGTGAAAAAATATATAATAAAGAGATTCAATTTATGTAATTAATCTGCCAATTCTTTTTTTTTTATCAAAATTTTTTTTTTAACTGCCCATTATAAATTTCGTTTCACTGCCAATTTTTTGACAAATTTGTTTAAGTACCACAGTAGATTATATCAAATTAAAAGCAAAATAAACGGACCGAATTAGTGAAAAAAATATATAATAAAAAGATTCAATTTATGTAATTACAATTTTAAGAATTTTAAGGATTAGGTTTACAAATATTGAGTTGAATTTGTTTTACCGTAGTTAAAAGTGCTTTACTATGCTGGTTGCGAATTAAATAAGAGTCCCTTGAATTATGCTTGACAATGAAGTACGTGTTGCACTGCTCGTCTTCGTGGTGTTATTATTTTTGTGTGCCATACACAGCGACAGTGCTGGTAGCGCGGTCATCTCGTAATCAACTTCTGCGGCTACACTGTAGCGAGCATTCAAGACACAAGGACATCCCTGCAATTTATTTTGCCTTCTTGCGAGATAAACTATCTTTATGCAGCGTTTATTCTCTTTAATTTCGTACCGGATGTGCGAGAAAATAGGAAACGTGAGCTTAAGTCGCTAGTAGACAAAGCATTATTTTTTACGCTTTCTTAACCGGAAAATAGAAAACTAAACAATAGAACAAACGTTAGACATTTCGTAAACAATAAAAACATAATTTTCTTTTTTAATTCCTCTGATTTAAGGCAGAAAAGTGTATTATATTTTTATTATTTGTAAAATAAATTGTTTTGAAAAAAATTCTATACCATTGAGTGTCCGCAAAGCTGATCCGCGATTATGTAAACGAAAATCCAACTTCGAAAATAATAAATTGTAGAAGAATTTCTATTTATTTAAATTATCATACTTTGTTTATTTTGCAAAAAATTGAACCTCTCGTACAATTGTTTATATTTGGACCTACAAAACTTTTCACTTGTCAAAAATATTATATGAAAAATAATACAAAAATACAAAATAATATAAAAATATACTTTTTTTAAAGTCGGGAATTGGTAGGAAACACCCTTAAAAGAACAAAATTTATTAACTACAAAATTATTGCAGATTTTAAAATTTTTATTTAAGTCCATGGTTTTGTACTTTCACCTTGAACTGTTGATACCCAGAGGTTCTCTTGTCTCAGAGATCGATAAATTTCTGGATCACAGGAAAATCAAGAATGCAAAAAATTGAATCTCTCGTACAACTGTTTATATTTGGACGTACAAAATTTTTAACTTGTCCAAAATACTGGTACAAACAATCGCCGGTAAGGACCGTTGTTTTATACGATTTTTTTTACAGGTATAAAAATAAATATATACTTTTTTTTTAAATCTAAAATTGGTGGTTTAAAACACCGTTAAAAGAACAAAATTTATTAACTACAAAATTAATGCGGATTTTTTTAATTTTCATTCTGGCATTTCTGAAGAAGAATTAATTAAACTGGTACAAACAATCGTCGATATGAATTGTTTTATGTGATGTTTTTTACCGATACAAAAATAACGTTTCACAAAAAACTTTTCACTTCATAAAAATATTATAGGAAAAATACAATAAAAATACAAAATAATATGAAAATATACTTTTTTTTAAATATAAAATTGGTCTAAAACACCCTTAAAAGAACAAAATTTGTTAACTACAAAATTAATGCGGATTTTTTTAATTTTCATTCTGGCATTTCTGAAGAAGAATTAATTGAACTGGTACAAACAATCGTCGATATGAATTGTTTTATGTGATGTTTTTTTACCGGTACAAAAATAACTTTTCACAAAAAACTTTTCACTTGACAAAAACATTATAAGAAAAATAATATAAAAATACAAAATAATATGAAAATATACTTTTTTTTAAATATAAAATTGGTCTAAAACACCCTTAAAAGAACAAAATTTGTTAACTACAAAATTAATGCGGATTTTTTAAATTTTCATTTTGGCATTTCTGAAGAACAATTAATTGAACTGGTACAAACAATCGTCGATATGAATTGTTTTATGCGATATTTTTTACCGGTACAAAAATAACTTTTCAGAAAAAACTTTTCACTTGACAAAAATATTATAGGAAAAATAATTAAAAAATACAAAATAATATGAAAATATACTTTTTTTTAAAATATAAAATTGGTCTAAAACACCCTTAAAAGAACAAAATGTATTAACTACAAAATTAATGCGGATTTTTTTATTTTCATTCTGGCATTTCTGAAGAAGAATTAATTGAACTGGTACAAACAATCGTCGATATAAATTGTTTTATGTGATGTTTTTTACCGGTACAAAAATAACTTTTCACAAAAAAATTTTCACTTGACAAAAATATTATAGGAAAAAAAATATAAAAATACAAAATAATATGAAAATATACTTTTTTTAAACACAAAATTGGTCTAAAACACCCTTAAAAGAACAAAATTTGTTATCTACAAAATTAATGCGGATTTTTTTAAATTTCATTCTGGCATTTCTGAAGAAGAATTAATTGAACTGGTACAAACAATCGTCGATATAAATTGTTTTATGTGATGTTTTTTACCGGTACAAAAATAACTTTTCACAAAAAATTTTTCACTTGACAAAAATATTATAGGAAAAAAAATATAAAAATACAAAATAATATGAAAATATACTTTTTTTAAAACACAAAATTGGTCTAAAACACCCTTAAAAGAACAAAATTTGTTAACTACAAAATTAATGCGGATTTTTTAAATTTTCATTCTGGCATTTCTGAAGAAGAATTAATTGAACTGGTACAAACAATCGTCGATATAAATTGTTTTATGCGATGTTTTTTACCGGTACAAAAATAACTTTTCACAAAAAACTTTTCACTTGACAAAAATATTATAGGAAAAATAATATAAAAATACAAAATAATATGAAAATATACTTTTTTTTTAAATATAAAATTGGTCTAAAACACCCTTAAAAGAATAAAATTTGTTAACTACAAAATTAATGCGGATTTTTTTATTTTCATTCTGGCATTTCTGAAGAAGAATTAATTGAACTGGTACAAACAATCGTCGATATGAATTGTTTTATGCGATATTTTTTACCGGTACAAAAATAACTTTTCAGAAAAAACTTTTCACTTGACAAAAATATTATAGGAAAAATAATTAAAAAATACAAAATAATATGAAAATATACTTTTTTTTTAAATATAAAATTGGTCTAAAACACCCTTAAAAGAACAAAATGTATTAACTACAAAATTAATGCGGATTTTTTTATTTTCATTCTGGCATTTCTGAAGAAGAATTAATTGAACTGGTACAAACAATCGTCGATATAAATTGTTTTATGTGATGTTTTTTACCGGTACAAAAATAACTTTTCACAAAAAAATTTTCACTTGACAAAAATATTATAGGAAAAAAAATATAAAAATACAAAATAATATGAAAATATACTTTTTTTAAACACAAAATTGGTCTAAAACACCCTTAAAAGAACAAAATTTGTTATCTACAAAATTAATGCGGATTTTTTTAAATTTCATTCTGGCATTTCTGAAGAAGAATTAATTGAACTGGTACAAACAATCGTCGATATAAATTGTTTTATGTGATGTTTTTTACCGGTACAAAGATAACTTTTCACAAAAAATTTTTCACTTGACAAAAATATTATAGGAAAAAAAATATAAAAATACAAAATAATATGAAAATATACTTTTTTTAAAACACAAAATTGGTCTAAAACACCCTTAAAAGAACAAAATTTGTTAACTACAAAATTAATGCGGATTTTTTAAATTTTCATTCTGGCATTTCTGAAGAAGAATTAATTGAACTGGTACAATCAATCGTCGATATAAATTGTTTTATGCGATGTTTTTTACCGGTACAAAAATAACTTTTCACAAAAAACTTTTCACTTGACAAAAATATTATAGGAAAAATAATATAAAAATACAAAATAATATGAAAATATACTTTTTTTTTTAAATATAAAATTGGTTTAAAACATCCTTAAAAGAACAAAATTTGTTAACTACAAAATTAATGCGGATTTTTTTATTTTCATTCTGGCATGTCTGAAGAAGAATTAATTGAACTGGTACAAACAATCGTCGATATAAATTGTTTTATGCGATGTTTTTTACAAAAATAACTTTTCACAAAAAACTTTTCACTTGACAAAAATATCATAGGAAAAAAAAAATAAAAATACAAAATAATATGAAAATATACTTTTTTTAAATATAAAATTGGTCTAAAACACCCTTAAAAGAACAAAATTTGTTAACTACAAAATTATAGCGAATATTTTAATTTTCATTCGAGTTAATTGTTTTGCACTTTCACCTTGAACTGCCGGTTCCCAGAGTTTCTCTTGTCTCAGAGATCGATAGATCTTTCGATCACAGGGAAATCAAGGATGAAACAGACTCTTGTTTGCCAGTAACAGAGGTCGAGGTCGTGTCTCTCTGAGATTCTCATTGGGTCCGTAGCTGACCCGCCAATTAACTGTCTCGCCATGCCGAATCCTCGCGTAAGTCAAAGATAATCGGTCCTCCGAAGTACTCACACGGACATTCGCACACAGCCGTATCACAATAAGCACGCAAGAGTCATGATAATTCGACTGAACGCCACCTGTTGTGAGTTACGAGTGCTCACAGTCAGTGTCAGCCACACATTGCGAAAGCGAATCTCGTGTAATAAATCTCCAACCCGATCATGTTTTAAATCCATATCGAGAAACGAGTCCGGAGACACCACTTGAAGCATTAACCAATGCAAGTGAGTGTGAATGTTATTCGGTGATTGTACAATTATCAATTTAATTATTGCGCAGCTATTAATCGCAAACTGGACTAATGGATTTTACTTTATTTAATGTGCAAAGTGATATAAAATATAGCAGTCTGAATACAGGGGAGACTGAAGCAAATTGGCAACGCGGGGCACAATGGAACAGGGGCATAATGGCACACTAGCATACGCTAAAATCGTTAAAGAATTATGTTATTATTTAATTGCCATGATGTTAATCTCACGTTATCTCTGAAATAAAATTTAATAGAATATAAACGTCTATTGCTTTTTTACATCGAATACTTAACTCATTTTATATTTATTTTGAATTACATTGGACGCAGGGTTTACAAATGTATTCGAAGATATCCTTATCGACATCAGCACATGAAAAGTGTACCCATTTTTTCACATATATTGCAACGTATCCACGACTCTGTCGATTGTGAATATAAGCTACTCCAAAAGAGGCATGGTGTATCCTCTTTTGCATTCACAAATGAGTTCAACTTTTTTTTTTAATAGCACGGGACTTAGTCATTGTTAATAATGTTTTTTTTACGTCGCGCGTATTGAGTCGAGTAAAAATGTAAAAAACTTGGCGTTTTGCTTCCGCATAGAGGAAGCTTTTCGTGAAAAAAAAATTTCCTGGATTTTTATGTCAGATTACTCAGAATGGTCTAAAACATCGAAAAAAGCAGTTTAGAAAAATGTCCGATGGATGTATGTGTGTGGCAGGCTTGCAAAATTCAAACCGCTGCATCTCAAGAACGGGTTCAACAATCAAGCTGAAATTTGGTACACAGATAGAACAGCAGAATTCTGAATTTTCGAAAAATTGACTTTTTCATTCTAATTTAAGTTAACTGAGACCAACTCTGCTCAAATCTTCTACAAGGACGAATCCAGCTGTAGCAGATATCGAATTTGCCCATGCAGAAATTTCGGCAGGTGTCCAGCTGGATCCTGCCTGGTATTCCCATCTTCCGGTCGGATTCCAGTCGGTTATCGGATCGGATTCCAGACATGGGATGTAACGCGCGGAAACTGGATTCCGATCGGGATCTCGAACTGGGATTCGATCCGATGGCTGACCAGCCGTTAGATGGGCATACTAGGCTGGATCCACCTGGATCCTTGTCGAAAGATGGGAATACCAAGCTGATTCCAGCTGGGGCCCTGTCGAAATTTCCGCATGGGCAGCGACGAGAACGCGTCTGGGGACACATCCCGACTAGAAATTCAGTTATGGGGAATATCAGGGGCGGACCTGGTAACCGGATTCTAAATCCAAGGCCCCTGTCTGGCTACCTTATACGGCCCTGATTGGAAATGTAACGCTTTGGCACATCCGGGCCAGGTCAAGTTTACCACATAAGGACCTGATAAAGATTGCAAACTAAGGGCCTGATAAATATAATCATTGATATAAATACATATACTTATTTTTATATTAAATTAAAAAATTAATTATTAATTTTAGGGCATTATGCCGCAATATCAACAATAATATTCTATTAATATTACAAAAAAAAAAAAAAAAACAATTCGTCTTCAGACACGGTTTTTCGTAACTTCATTCGAGAAGTGATGGACGCGGGATTTGAACCTAAGACCTACGGGACCTACCTATTTACCTAACTACCTGACCAAACCGACTATGTGGATATTTCGTACAGTATTTCCATAATAGTTCAATTTACTATTAATTTAAAATAATAGTTCAGTTTTTATCGTAGCTAATTACGAATTTGAACTTAAAATTTGTAAATTCAAAATGACGGGTTTAAAATGAAAAACATATTGAATGCGATATTTTGATTTTATAAATGATATTTTTAATTCCACCAATATTTCGATCGGGTCTACCTTATCTATGCCAGATCTGGGCCTGAATATGGAATACCTTATCAGGTCTATCTTAATTTTTCCTGATCTGGCCCTGAATAAGATACACCTTATCAGGTCTACCTTAATATTTCCCGATCTGGCCCTGAATAAGATACACCTTATCAGGTCAACCTTCCCTTTGCCAGATCCGGTCCTATTAAGGTACATCTTATCAGGTCTACCTTATCTATGCCAGATCTGGACCTGAATATCTAATACCTTATCAGGTCAACCTTCCCTATGCCAGATCCGGTCCTAATACGGTACACTTTATCAGGGCAACCTTTCCTATGCCAGATCCGGCCCTAATAAGGTACACCTTATCAGGTCAAACTTATCCATGCCAGATCAGGCCCATATGTGACGGCAGGGCTGCCCTACCAGATTTCTAGTCGGGATGAACCGCACACGTTGTTACAATCACGCGAGTTAAGTAAAAGTTTTTCGTACGTGTATTCTACAACATTTTACTGCATAAAGGGTGAAGTAAAATTAGTGTCGCACAAATCGTTGAGTAACGGGAAGACGACCCGGATTCTCTTCAGAATCCAAGTAGAACCCCTCTTAGGGTAACCCTAACAAATCCCGATGCACGGTAATATAGCTCCTCGTTCAGAATTGAGTCCCGATCCGGAATTCATCCCGATTCTAAATAGGATGACTCTCTTAGGGTAACCCTAGCAATTCCTAATCGATAATAAACTAATTTCGAGTGCGTAACCGGAAATCTATTTGGGATCTATTCGGATTCCACGTTGGATAATCCATTTATGGAAACCCGAGCCAATCCCGACCAGGATCGAGTTTCAAACTGGGACGCCCAGACTGATTTCCACATGGGTGGTGAAGATCGGTAAAGAGGTTCGGATTTTATAGTTAACTTCCACTAATTCAGCAAATTTTATACGAAATAGCCAATTCAAATTTGTTGCACAGATGGATTAACATGGAACAAAGTTGAGGTACAAATTCGGCATGAATCGGTTGAGCGGTTCAAATTTTATGATACTTTGAATTTTTAGAAAAACGTCTCTCGAGCCAAAACAAGCCTGCAAAGTTTACTGAAAAAAATGTCATTGATTCAATAAATCCATCGTTTGCGGACTGCCAACGATGGATTTATTGAATCAATGACATTTTATTCCAGTGTGGAATCTTGCAAATTGCTTCATTATTTTTTGCTTTTTACAAAGCTTTCTCTATGAGGAAGCCAAAATCAATTAACATACTTTCTCATAGTGGTAGCTTTGTAAAAAGCAAAAGAAAATGAGGAAACAATTTGCAGCAAGGTTCTACTTTGTAGATTTTTTAATTTCAAAAATATTTGTGCAAATTAATAAGTCTGCGGGTTGTCGCGTGTCAATGTACGAATTTTTGTTTTCATGTGTCATATTTTGCCCTAGGCACTAGAATGTCCCTCGTTCGTGCTGCCGTGCCATTATGTCTCCCGTTGCCATTTTGCTTCGCTCTCCTCTACTGCAATAATCCTCGTAACCCTGGCATCGTAATATCCTCTGTAATACAAAGAAAAGTGTAGCGTAACGAGGGGACGTTACGCTCTTGCCGCTGTTTGCACATGTATCGCTCAATGTGTTTGGCACAGAAGTTCAACATGCACCAGAAACGCGATATATTCTATGGACAGTCTCACTACAAGACATATATTATAGAAAGAGTATATATAATCTTTGAACATTAGTGCCTGGTTTTATTTTCAAACGTATATAGAGCGATTAGTCAGTTTCGTAAATGCTGGTTTATGGTCTGTTGTTTAAACTGCACTGTGGTGAGTCAGAATTAGTATCGAACGTCTTACTAAGTTGAAGATCTATTATTTTTTCAAATTATAGTATTGCCAACCGTAAATGAGATCCTATTAGCGAAAGTTCGTCTAGGCAAATTAGGAATAGTGAGTCAACTAAGAGAAGCGTACCAACAACAAAGCAAAGATTATTGCACAAAAATTGCTTTCATTTTCAACTTGAAATGTACACCGAGAGAAAACGTTTCATTTGCCTCACGGAAAACTTTGCCAGTGAAATGAAATATTTGCATTTCAAAACTATCTTTTTTTTAATTATCTCAGACTCAATGAAAAGTAGTGACATTGAATCAAAGAAACATTTCTATAAACAAATGAAGCTTTTTCATTGATTTTAAGGTAGTTCTGTCGGTACGCCGGAGTCATAAATCTCAGAGTCTATATGACATTAAAAAATAATCATACGCATCACTTTGACTGCCTCAATAATAATATCAAAAATAATCGAGAATCCTTCGAAATTGTCGTAATCAAATTAAAACGATTATTTGTAAATAGTTGATATGTTTAGTGCGGATTTGACTTCATTTTTACGATAATTAGGTTAGGAAACGTCATTTGGCCCGGTATCGTGCACTTTGACCTTGGTTCAATTAAACATTATTCCGGAGACTTCACCTTTTTTCATGATGCATCAAGTCCTGAACGATTTGCGAATCCGTAGTACTTTTTATTTTTTCTCTATCTTTGATCTAAGTATGGTAATTTTCGATTTAAAGATCAATTTTTCCAACTCTCCCGTGGGCACCGTGTAAGAAGATCGATTTTCAAGTTTTAATTGTTCATTCAAATGCTCGGTAAAAGCATTCAAGATTTTGTGCAACTAAAATTGAACAGCTAAATTACAACATATCAAAAATTCATGCATATGAGTTTGGATTGCCTTCGCGACAGAACTACCTTAAGGAAATCGTCTCTGATTCAATGAAATCTTCTTCTTTAACTTCAAAGAAATGTGTATTTAAGCCAAGTATGTTCTTTTCATTGACTTTATTTATGAGGCAACTGCACTTCCCCCACCACTCGAAGAGAAATTTCTGTGTCGTAACAACAACAACGTGTTGTTAGCCGAACAAAAGATTTGTCAGCCTAACGTAACGATTTTTTTTCTTACCGTTTTATGTTGTTATGACACAAACATTTCTTTCCGTGCACAGCTCAAAATTTCAAAACCTATTGCTTCCTCATAGAGGAAGCAATACGATGAGTGTATGAGTGTTTATAGTCTAACATCATGACTGTGAATAACCTCAAATCTGTCTTGTCTTGCAATATTTACTTTCTTTTTAATCTAACACATGGTGTGAATACTCATAGTATATTTCTCATTGAAAACTGCTCGAGATCATTGATCATTGATTGAGTAGTTGTTTTTTTAGTGAATGTGTAACACAATCCATATTTCAGGCAATATAAATTATTCACAACAGACGGTTTCAGAAGTCTTATATGAGTGATTGAAAAGACCACAAAATCTTCTCTATACTAAGTCTCTTGTTGTTCACTGCTCATTTGCTGGTAATTCTATCTGTATGTATCATACCAAAGCATAATAACTTTTATACTACACTGTCAGAAAAGATTGGAAATTTTAATTCATAAACTCGTCATCGAAAATTAATATACAATTGCGGTATAAAATTCATGCACTTTTCCAGTAAAATTAAAGCAAATTATTAAAATTAAAGTACATTTACTGCAAAATGAAAGTAAATTATTGAATGTGCTGTACCATACATTAATTGGCAATACGTCAGTTCTACAGAACCCATCTCTACACAGACCCATCTGTACACGAGCATCTGTACACCATTTTTTTTTACACGCGTTTAATTGAGCACACCGAAATTGTACACAACACGAACTTGACAAAGCGGAATTTAAAACGGATAACCTTGTCACGACGAAACCTTGCGGAAATTTAGTTCGACACGGAAAAATTGATCACGTCAGTAATCGTTATGACAAAACTTTGCACAGCATACTCTGGGCACCATCAATCTGCTCACAGCACTAGTTCGACACAACAAATTTCTTCGTAGCACAAGATCGAAATGGTAAATCTCGACACAGCACCATTTTGTAACGACAAATCTCTACACAACGCGAGTACGGCCCGGTAAAGTTTGCCACGACGAACCTTCGACACGACACAAGTTGTACACGACGATGTTCTACACAGACCCATCTCTACACAGACCCATCTCTACACAGACCCATCTCTACACAGACCCATCTCTACACAGACCCGTCTCTACACAGACCCATCTCGACACGGACGCTAATCTTCCGATTTAAATCGGATAATATATTTACTGACTGGCAATTTTGCGTTGAGCCTATTTTGCCGGCTCAACGCAAAATTGCCAGTCGGTAAATATATTATCCGATTTAAATCGGAAGATTAGCGTCGGTGTCGAGATGGGTCTGTGTAGAGACGGGTCTGTGTAGAGATGGGTCTGTGTAGAGATGGGTCTGTGTAGAGACGGGTCTGTGTAGAGATGGGTCTGTGTAGAGATGGGTCTGTGTAGAGATGGGTCTGTGTAGAGATGGGTCTGTGTAGAACATCGTCGTGTACAACTTGTGTCGTGTCGAAGGTTCGTCGTGGCAAACTTTACCGGGCCGTACTCGCGTTGTGTAGAGATTTGTCGTTACAAAATGGTGCCGTGTCGAGATTTACCATTTCGATCTTGTGCTACGAAGAAATTTGTTGTGTCGAACTAGTGCTGTGAGCAGATTGATGGTGCCCAGAGTATGGTGTGCAAAGTTTTGTCATAACGATTACTGACGTGATCAATTTTTCCGTGTCGAACTAAATTTCCGCAAGGTTTCGTCGTGACAAGGTTATCCGTTTTAAATTCCGCTTTGTCAAGTTCGTGTTGTGTACAATTTCGGTGTGCTCAATTAAACGCGTGTAAAAAAAAATGGTGTACAGATGCTCGTGTACAGATGGGTCTGTGTAGAGATGGGTTCTGTAGAACTGACGTATTGCCCTAAATTTCAGGCAAATTTTTTTTACAGTGTAGCTTACAGTTCAAAAATAGATAAATAAATTTGTTTTTTCAATATTTCAGGTGAAGTATCAGAAGCAGTGAAGATCTTGGATTGGATTTCAATACCAAAACTAGATTTTAAATGTAGAAGGCACATACCAAAGTTGGTGGGGAGTCGAAATAACGAATGTTCATACGTAGAACGGCCAATATTGCGTAATTCTAAAATGGCGAATTTTTAACCGTATAAAGACCGATTTCATGACAGTTTTCAAAATTAAAAATAAAAATTTAGAATACCAAAAAGTCGAATTGAATTTATATCGAAAAGAAAAATGAGATTAGGTGAAATTCCAAGTGTTGAAATATTGAATCGACTAAAATACGAAATTTCAGAATTTGAGTTCTCGAACTCTAGAATTACTAATATTTAGAACGCTTACAATTTCGAATTTATTACAGCGAGAGACCAAAAAGGCGAACTATCAAAATAGCGAATGACCAAAATGAGGAACGGTCAAAATAGCGAAAGGCTATAAAATAGAATGGTCAATATAGCGAGTCATTAAGATACAATTTTTTTTGTTCCTACTCTAATGAATGGAGCTATTATTTTAGCACTCGTTATTTTCAGATTTGTTATTTTAGCATTCGCTATTTTGGGTTTCGCTGTCATGACCCATCGATATTTTACGTATCTAAATTTCACACATTCCAAATTCATATTTTCGTCACATGCAATTTCAACATTTTGGCTATTAGAAGTATAAGATGCTCATAATTTTTTATTTCGAAAATGTATATCGTCTAATGCTTTCTTATCGACATTATGGCCATTCAAAGTACAGACTTTCTGAATGTGTAGTTTCAAATAAGTGAATACTCTGATGTATGACATTTTGGAAAAATAGTTATTCAACTTGGTGAACTGTCGAAAATAAAAATTTCGGATATCGCATCATTAGTTATTTTAACATTCGCGGTTTTCACATTTCGAAATATGAGACATTCTCATTTTCATAATTCTAGATTTTGACCCCCACCCACCAAAGTCCACTGTGGTTCACACCTTTTTACTAAAGTTATTGTGTTTTCGGACATACAGACAGACAGACAGACAAAAATGAGTGAATGCGTTTTTTGGAATCTACGACACTCAAAACATGTATTCTCATCAAAATCTGTGAGTCGATTTTTTTCCAATACTTTCTCTTTTAAATACTTTGTACGTGATGAGAAAGTAAAAAATCAATCCACCCATTTCTTTGGCATCAATGAAATCTTTTCCCTCGGTGTATCTGCCAATGTTTTAATAGCAGACAAGCAGTCTCGATCGAACATTTCTTAATAAACCACGTCCCTGTTTCATCGTGCCCCGTAACCATTAAGCCCCGTGTTGCCATTTTGCCCCTCTCTCCCCAATGTACGTACGTAAAAGGTACGTATATCATCATGCACGTACGTAGGTAGAAAGGAATACAGACTAAGCGAGAGGGCAAAAGGGGTTAGCACTTTACTGCAGGTGTGCTTTCGTTCATCTTCCTCCTTCGACTGAATAAGAGTGAGAGAGAAACTAAAACAGAGAAATGTACTCTCGACGAGTCATCTTCTGGTCTCTAAGCTTATAAAAAAAAAAAATTATAATATACTCACGCACCTGTCTAACCTCACTTACAGAATGTAGGTACTGCATGTATATTACGTATTTCCATGGCTTTTATAAAGACACGTGTCACGTAATGAGCATAGCACTAGCACCGCTAGATTTATGTTAATCTACATATGTTATTACGCCTCTGATGTGGTCGAGCACCATCACCAATTTAAAACGTTGTTTCCGAGGTAATTTTTTGTTTCATAATATACGAAGAAAAAAAGTTGATTTGGGGCAAACAATTGATTTGGTAAATAAATTCATTTGCTTTGGTTTTAATCAAATTTCACGATGAGACTTTGAATTTTTAATTGTGAGAATATCAAATTATTTCCCATTTGGAGTAAGAGTAGATTTTAAAAAATGAGACCATTCTAATAGTTGCTTTTCTACATAGTAACATTTTTTTAATATTTAATTTTTTAAGAAATTTACAGAAATTCAAATTTATTGTTGTTGTAAAATTAAAAGTGACAAAGAAACTTGTCTATTTATCTGATAGACAAAAAAAAAATATTTGTTGACTTTGTCTGTTTTGTTGTTGTAGAAATGACAAAAAATATTTCTTTAAATGAAAATCACAAACAAATTACATTTATACTTATTTTGCAAAATAAAAATGTATGATTTGTCAACTCTTCGTCATTAAAAATGCTTTTCGTTATTGCTCGTTTTTCTTGTATTTATTACTATTAGAATTAGCTACATTATATTTTTTATTATAATTTCTTTGCAATCCTTTTAGGAATACGTAAAAAAATAAATTTAAGAAACTAATCATTATAAAATCAGCTTATTAGTAGAGAGTGTCAACAGCCACACATTACGATTCCACAGAATGTAGACAAGCTTCGTTAGTTTTGTTTGTGCGTGCAGAAAAATTCAAATGGATTTAAATATTATATTACAATGTGAGTCCACTGAACGCGCAAGTGAATTGCTAACGACTATCGGCAGTCGGAGAAAGTACAAATTTTAATTACCAACTTAGCTTCGCTCGTGTTCACGAGCACGCATAATTTCTTTGGTTGCAAATAACAAAAATGCTAAGATTCTTCGTAATTTCTACGAGAGTGCCGCGTGTTTGCTGTGAAAATGACGAAGGAGCGTGACTCACTTTCATAATCTGGAGAAGGAAGTCACTACATGGCTGGTTGACCGATTTTCTTCGGATCAACCAGTGATTCGATAATACAAAATATATTTTATCAACTGGTCCACATTTTTGTTTTTTTTTTTATTTTTTCAAAAAGTACCAGTATATAGTACTATTTGAGAGGATATGTAAAATTTTTTTTTTTTAAGTTTTTTTGGATACTTTCAGGAGATACTTTTTAATTTCAATTTTCTGTTGATTCAAGCTAATTTTAAAAAAGCACCTTTAATTTAGATACAAATTTTACAGTGTCCGTCCTTTTATGTAGTCCTTTTAAAAAAAATACTCAAGATAAGTCTCAGAATATTTGCGTAGTAAAAAAAAAAAGATCACAAAACTATATATTTTTTTTTACAATTATGGGTAGTTTTTTTAAATACACAAATATTGTAGTTCTCATCCCGAGTATTTTTCTTTTTACCCATTCTGCTTTCAATACAGAACATATCATAAGAATGGTACCAAAGAAAGTGTGCTTTTAGATTTTTTTCAATAGTTTTTATTTTAAACCGAAAATGGACCTACTAATAATTAAAACTTCGTTATTTAGTGAACAAAAAAAAGGATATTTATAATCCGATAAATTAGTTAAGAGACTAATTAATTTCCACGATACACTGAGTTACACAGAAAAATGTGTCTGATTAAAGGTAGCTTTTAAAAATCTTTTTAAAAAAATCACCAAAGCTCCTCTTAAGTATTACAATAAATTGAAAAACTTTGAAAAAACTTCAAAGACGTTGGGGGAGAAAAAAAGGTACGGGTGATGAAGAATGCCTCGTATATTACATGCAGGACACAATTTAAAAGAGACATCGCGATGCTACATGCAATCTCGTGTGTATTTATCGAAAGAGTCTACCGTAACGTTATAATTTTTTTAAAGTTTTTTAAATACCTTGATGAGATACTTTTTAATTTCAATTTTGTGAGTCAATTGAATATAAAAAAACAACATTTATTTCGATACGAATTTTACAATGTCTGCCTTGTATGCGATCCCTTTTAAAAAATACTCAAAATGAGTCTCAGAATATTTACGTAGTAAAAAAAAATAAAATTCACAAAATTTTTTTTTAAACACAAATATTGTAGTTCTCATTCCGAGTATTTTTGTTACAGTGTTTGCGTTAAATACAGAACACATCATAAAAATGGTACCAAAGAAAGTGTGCTTTTAGATTTTTATCAATGTTTTTATTTTAAACCGAAAATGGACCTACTAATAATTAAAACTTCGTTATTTAGTGAACAAAAAAAAAGGATATTTATAATCCGATAAATTAGTTAAGAGACTGATTAATTTCCACGATACACTGAGTTACACAGAAAAATGTGTCTCATTAAAGGTAGCTTTTAAAAATCTTTTTAAAAAAATCACCAAAGCTCCTCTTAAGTATTACAATAAATTGAAAAACTTTGAAAAAACTTCAAAGAGGTTGGGGGAGAAAAAAAGGTACGGGTGATGAAGAATGCCTCGTATATTACATGCAGGACACAATTTAAAAGAGACATCGCGATGCTGCATGCAATCTCGTGTGTACTTATCGAGAGAGTGTACCGTAACGTTATAATTTTTTTAAAGTTTTTTAAATACCTTCAGGAGATACTTTTTAATTTCAATTTTGTGAGTCAATTGAATATAAAAAAAAACATTTATTTCGATACGAATTTTACAGTGTCTGCCTTGTATGCAGTCCCTTTAAAAAAATACTCAAAATGAGTCTCAGAATATTTGCGTAGTAAAAAAAATAAAATTCACAAAATTATATATTTTTTTACGATTATGGACGTTTTTTTTTTAAACACAAATATTGTAGTTCTCATCCCGAGTATTTTTGTTACAGTGTTTGCGTTTAATACAGAACACATAAAAATGGTACCAAAGAAAGTGGGCTTTTAGATTTTTTTTCAATGTTTTTATTTTAAACCGAAAATGGACCTACTAATAATTAAAACTTCGTTATTTAGTGAACAAAAAAAAGGATATTTATAATCCGATAAATTAGTTAAGAGACTAATTAATTTCCACGATACACTGAATTACACAGAAAAATGTGTCTCATTAAAGGTAGCTTTTAAAAATCTTTTTAAAAAAATCACCAAAGTTCCTCTTAAGTATTACAATAAATTGAAAAACTTTGAAAAAACTTCAAAGAGGTTGGGGGAGAAAAAAAGGTACGGGTGATGAAGAATGCCTCGCATATTACATGCAGGACACAATTTAAAAGAGACATCGCGATGCTGCATGCAATCTCGTGTGTATTTATCGAGAGAGTCTACCGTAACGTTATAATTTTTTAAAAGTTTTTTAAATACCTTCAGGAGATACTTTTTAATTTCAATTTTGTGAGTCAATTGAATATAAAAAAACAACGTTTACTTCGATACGAATTTTACAGTGTCTGCCTTGTATGCAGTCCCTTTGAAAAAATACTCAATATGAGTCTCAGAATATTTACGTAGTAAAAAAAAAAAATTCACAAAATTTTTTTTTATAGACAAATATTGTAGTTCTCATCCCGAGTATTTTTGTTACAGTGTTTGCGTTTAATACAGAACACATAAAAATGGTACCAAAGAAAGTGTGCTTTTAGATTTTTTTCAATGTTTTTATTTTAAACCGAAAATGGACCTACTAATAATTAAAACTTCGTTATTTAGTGAACAAAAAAAGGATATTTATAATCCGATAAATTAGTTAAGAGACTAATTAATTTCCACGATACACTGAGTTAAACAGAAAAATGTGTCTCATTAAAGATAGCTTTTAAAAATCTTTTAAAAAAAATCACCAAAGCTCCTCTTAAGTATTACAATAAATTGAAAAACTTTGAAAAAACTTCAAAGAGGTTGGGGGAAAAAAAAGGTACGGGTGATGAAGAATGCCTCGTATATTACATGCAGGACACAATTTAAAAGAGACATCGCGATGCTGCATGCAGTCTCGTGTGTGTTTATCGAGAGAGTCTACCGCAGCGTTGTAATTCAAGGCTGCCAGGCGCAAAAGTCGAAGAGAAAGGATCGCTCGTTCGTTTACGATGTAATATACTATACATCGTACTATATACACGTTTGATATCGGCCGTCGAGAGATCCATAGAGGAGAGAAAACGAGCGGTATATCCGCTTCGATATCGAAGCTCTTCGCGCCCATCGAACTGAGGATGATTCGCACTCATATACTATATGGTGAAAACCAGAACTATCAATTTTTTTTATAAAACCCAATCTCTTGGCTTACAGTCTCAAGTGGAATAAGGAAACGGTAATCAGAATATGTAGGTTCCAGTGATTTCTCTGTGATAATGAAATATTTTGATTTTATTGCCAGTCAAAGTACCCGAAGAATATAATTAATTCGTTTGATGTCGTATACAAAGCCGAATTTGAAGCTAAAAAAGAATTATCCATTTTCGTCATCGAATAAAATGGCGAGCTAAAATTTGTTATCTATTTAATTAAAAACCAATTTTGTATTTCCATATGGATCATTCCATACTAAGTGGGTCATTCATTTGCCATCATGCCAATTTTTCTGTAGTTTGTAAGCATAATACTGGAAATTCTGTGAAATTCTGAGAAAAATCGGAATGTTTTGTCTCAACGAAAAAAAATATTATTACTTCATTTTGTGAAAAAAAGCGACAATTTCTTTTGAGCAGCTGTGGATTTTTTTAAAATTGAAAAGTACATTCAAAATCTTACATTTTATACAGAAACAAATTTTTTGTACGATCGGTAATTTTGAATATACAGCGAATTGAAAAAAATGGAATAAAAAAAAATCGTTATTAAATTTTGGGCGAACTAAAATTGGTGCTAAAATTCTGAAATAATTTATGGATGTTCGTGATACTCTAAACAACTTTTGAAAAAAGTATGAACACTTTTTGCGGCCATGTTAAATTTGGGTGGCCCACTTGGTATGGAATGACCCATATGTATGGAATATTTCTCTGTCTATCCTACGGAGATTTTCCGACAAATATTAAAAAACAATATTATGGTTCTACAATGTAAACTATTTGCAAATTAGTGACAATAAGAATTTTTTATTGCTATTATAATTAGCAATTCTATCATTTTAATAAACTTCAATTAGCAATTATATTGCTAATTGAAGTTTGTTATAATTGTTATAATTGAAGCAATTATATTGCTAATTGAAGTTTATTAAAATGGAATTTATTACATATATAAATTAATTACAATTTTTCCAATTATCTTATTAATTAAAAAGCAATGAAAATCATTGTTTAAAAAACGATTTTTTTAATTTCCTTCTATTTTAACAATAACTAGCTTTTGGTCAGCTCTTGATTAGAAAGCTCATTGCATAGATGCAACAATTTTCTTTTTATTCTCCGGAGATTTCCGGGCAGATATTGAAAAATAATTCTAAAATTATTTAAAGAAAAGTGCAAGTTGGAGGAGGAGACGATAATAAGAGCTCGCGGAGTGTCTGGCGCCTTATCATAACGCATATATCACACGTGAGGCCGAAACTTCGTGTGGGATGTAATTATAATACCATATACCATAGGCAATGCACCTGTTGCCAAAGAGATTGCGTAAACTCGCGGTGGGGCGGTGGCGAGAGCCCACAAGAGTACAGCATAACACACTGGCCTCAAGAATTCCATGCAGTACTTTCACTCGCGACGCCAGCGGCCACCAACGGTCCGGTAGGTGTGCGTAATCCGAGTGAAACATGCAAAAATCTGGTTGAAGGGCTCGAACTCACTAGAACCGGAATATTATAAATCTTTCCCTCTTTATATAAGTTAAAAAAAAGAAAAATTATTTTTTTTCATTATTTATTTATATTAATCGTTTATTTATTAAACGAGGGCCAATCGGAGCACGAATAAAACGGCTTCACGTGAACATAGCTAATTGTCACCAACTTTTTAGAAGGGGATTGTTTTTTAAAAATACTCATATATTGTAAATCTTTGCTGCTTTATATAAGTAAAAAAAAAAGAATTTTTTTGTCATTATTTATTTATATTGATAATTTATTTATTAAACGAGGACCAATCGGAGCACGAATAAAACGGCTTCACGTGAACATAGCTAATTGTCACCAACTTTTTAGAAGGGGATTACTTTTTAAAAATACTCATATATTGTAAATCTTTGCCGCTTTATATAAGTAAAAAAAAAGATTTTTTTTGTCATTATTTATTTATATTGATAATTTATTTATTAAACGAGGACCAATTGGAGAACGAATAAAACGGCTTCACGTGAACATAGGTGATTGCTACCAACTTTTTAGAAGGGAATTATTTTTTTAAATAATTATTATCGTTTAAAATATTAGTTATCTTTTAAATATCAATTATTTTATTGAATGGAATTAAAATTCGACACACTTATCCAAAAGTGCTTCATTCATATATTGCCCACCAAACATTTAATCCCACATACTATATAAGAAGTTTACGGTGCATTGAATGAATAATTTCGTAATCAGGATCCGAGTTAACTATGCAAAAATCTGGTTGAAGGGCTTGAGCTCGATAGAACCAAAATATTGTAAATCTTTGCTTCTTTATATAAGTTAAAAAAAAGAAAAATTAATTTTTTTCATTATTTATTTATATTAATCATTTATTTATTAAACGAGGACCAAGCGGAGCACAAATAAAACGGCTTCACATGAACATAGGTGATTGCTACCAACTTTTTAGAAGGGGTTTATTTTTTTTAAATATTAATTATCGTTTAAAATATTAGTTATCTTTTAAATATCAATTATTTTATTGAATGGAATTAAAATTCGACACACTTATCCAAAAGTGCTTCATTCATATATTGCCCACCAAACATTTAATCCCACATACTATATAAGAAGTTTACGGTGCATTGAATGAATAATTTCGTAATCAGGATCCGAGTTAACTATGCAAAAATCTAGTTGAAGGGCTTGAGCTCGTTAGAACCAAAATATTGTAAATCTTTGCTTCTTTATATAAGTTAAAAAAAAGAAAAATTAATTTTTTTCATTATTTATTTATATTAATCGTTTATTTATTAAACGAGGGCCAATCGGAGCACAAATAAAACGGCTTCACATGAACATAGGTGATTGCTACCAAATTTTTAGAAGGGGTTTTTTTTTTAAATATTAATTATCGTTTAAAATATTACTTATCTTTTAAATATCAATTATTTTATTGAATGGAATTAAAATTCGACACACTTATCCAAAAGTGCTTCATTCATATATTGCCCACCAAACATTTAATCCCACATACTATATAAGAAGTTTACGGTGCATTGAATGAATAATTTCGTAATCAGGATCCGAGTTAACTATGCAAAAATCTGGTTGAAGGGCTTGAGCTCGTTAGAACCAAAATATTGTAAATCTTTGCTTCTTTATATAAGTTAAAAAAAAGAAAAATCAATTTTTTTCATTATTTATTTATATTAATCGTTTATTTATTAAACGAGGGCCAATCGGAGCACGAATAAAGCGGCTTCGCGTGAACATAGCTAATTGCCACCAACTTTTTAGAAGGGTATTATTTTTTTTTAATAATTATTATCGTTTAAAATATTAGTTATCTTTTAAATATCAATTATTGTGTTGAATGGAATTAAAATTTGACACACTTATCCAAAAGGGCTTCATTCATATATTGCCCACCATACATTTAATCCCACATACTATATGTAGCATTCTCTGTCAATTCAACCACTTTTTTTTCGACCCTCTCCGATTTGCCCTGTAATTGGTTATATGAATGTACCACTAAAAGACACTCTATGTGAATTTTTTCAGATTTTTAAAAATAATTTTTCAGAAAATGGCTTTTTTTATTCAAGTGCAAATATCTCAGAATTTTGAAGTTACTGAACAAAAATGTCACCACATAAAAGTTGTCGTTTATTGTTAGCTTTCGAGCGGAATATTTCAAATAATTGTCACGTTCCTGTGAGTATGATTTTTTTCCGAAAAATGGAGGAATTATTTTTTAATTAAAAAAAAGATTTTTTTTTTTACCGAAAAAATTACAGAGTATTGCTACATGATTGTTGATATCACAAAAAAATCGCCAGAGTGGCACCGATCGATCTTCTGGTATTAAAAAATGCATTTGTGTGAAAGTTCCGAAAAACGCGGGCATTATTATTTTTTTGATAAAAAAATGGTTACTTTTTTTTGGCTAATAAAATTACAGAGTATTCTTGCATGACTGTAGATATTGCAAAAAAATCATCAGAGTGGTACGGATCGAGCTACCGGTATAAAAAAAAATAATTCCCCTGTTTTTCGAAACTTCCACACGAATAATTTTTTTTAATAAACTTTTATGCGCAGACATTTTTTTTCAGTAACTTCAAAATTCTGAGATATTTGCACTTAAATAAAAAAGGCATTGTCAGAAAAATTATTTTAAAAAATCTGAAAAAATTCACATAGAGTGTCTTTTAGTGGTACATTCATATAATCAATTACAGGGCAAATCGGAGAGGGTCGAAAAAAAAGTGGCTGAATTGAGAGAGAATGCTTCATATAAGAAGTTTAAGGTGCATTGAATGAATAATTTCGTAATCAGGAATTCCGTAATCCGAGTTAACTATGCAAAAATCTGGTTGAGGGGCTCGAACTCACTAAATCTTGTAAGATTTAGTCGTAAAAAGTTGCGTAAAAAGTATTGTAAATCTTTGCTTCTTTATATAAGTTTTAAAAAAAGAAAAAATATTTTTTTTAATGTCATTTTTTTATATTAATTATTTTTTAACATATTACTTATTTTTTAAATATAAATTATTTTATTGAATGGAATTAAAATTCTACACACTTATCCAAAAGTGCTTCATACGTACATTGCCAACCAAACATTTGATCCCCTATAAACATATAAGAAGTTTATGGTTCATTGAATGAATGATTTCGTAATTGGAAATTTCGAAATCGTTAGAAAATTCTTTTAAAATTCCCAGATGGTTTCTCGAAAATATGTATTCAGGAAAATCAGATAAAAAATCTTCAGACCCAAATATGAAATATTACAATACTTCAGTTATTGGCAATCCTACTATTTAAGTTTTTTTTTTTTTTTTTTTTTTTTTTTTCAGAAGGATGTTGACTACTATTTTGTAGATTCTAACTTAGGCATTTTCATGCTCAAAAGACCATTGGAAATAATTAAGGCTACCTAATTTTTATATGATTTTCTTTGTGAATAAAAAAATTAGTTAGGCATTCTTTGCGTAAATGCAGGAAAAAATTGATTTCGTAATATACAAATTTTCAAATTTTAATTTCCCCAGACCCAAACATGAAATATTAAAATACTTCAGTTTTTAGCAATCCTATTTTTGAAGTTTCCTACTTTTTATTTATTTATTTTTTTTTGAATACTAGCTACTATTTTGTATTCTAATTTAGACATTTGCTTACATGTTCAAAAGACCATTAGAAATAATTAAGGCTACATAATTCTCATACGCTTTTTTTTTATGAATGAAAAAATTAGACAGGCATTTTTGGGTCAAAATGCGGGAAAAAAATGATTTTCTAACAATTTTGCAAATTTTATTTCGTGTGCTGCAGGTGCAGAATATTCGTCTTTAGTAATGAAATGTATATCCACGGCGGATGAAGCAACTGTTGTGTGGCAGATATAAAAATAAAAAATAAAAAATGAAAAAACAAGTGAAACAAAAGGGAGTTAAGTCTGGAGGCTTCGTGCATAGTAAACGAGGTGGAGATCGCTTCTTGATATCGGCCTTGCATCCGGTGGATGAGTCTCGACTCTCTCGTTTCTTCCTCTCCAGTTTCTTCCTCTATCCAATCCTATCCTATTCTTCGCGAGCACATTCGAACGTGATTCGCGAGTCTGCAAAACGTTTAACCTTGTTGATTACCTGGGCCGTCGAGAAACAGGGTTGCCAACCGTGGAGATTGAAGCAGCAAAGATTTTTTAATCGTCTAATTTTTAATTAACTCGGTTGACCACCAGTTTGAACAATCATTTGGTCCATTATAACTTTTAAAAAATTATATTGTAATGAAAAGCGAATTAAACGGTTTTTCTTTAATAACCCTTCGTGGTCACACTGAGTAGAATCAACCTGTCGATCAACTTAAGGTGCAAATGAAATTTGAAATATCATGAAGTATCACTTTTGCTTCCTCATAGAGGAAGCTTTGTTGTCATGAAATTTTTTTTTTCGAGATTTTCATGTCAGTACACTCAGAATGGGCCGAAACGTCGAGAAAAGTGATTTAGAAAAAATGTCTGTATTTGTGTGTGTGTGTGTGTGTGTGTGTGTGTGTGTGTGTGTATGTTGCGCGATCGAAAAATGTAAACCTTTATAACTCGGGAATGCCATGAGATATCAAGCTGAAATTTGGAACATAGATAGAGGGGTTAAGCCTCATCGTTCATACAGATTTTTGTTTAAATCCACTTCATCGTTAAATGATTACGCATTTTTTAATTTTTTGAAAAATGTCTGTTTACGCGATAACTCTTTCAATTTTCGAGATATTGATCTAAAAATTGGTATGAATTTGAGCTTTCATACGCCGGTGATCGCTATTGAATTTGGTTAAGATCGGTTGAGCCGTACAAATTTTATGATGTTTTGAATTTTTCAAAAAATTGACATTATCGCTCTATTGTAACTTTTGCAAAACTTAAGATAGCGAGCTCAAATTTTGTATATAAATGAAACAATATTCAACCATTATATATGTATAATTTAGTGACGAACGGTATGAAATTTTTGATTTTATGGAATGTTGAATTATTTTTAAAAATATACATATCACATTCACTTTCGGAAACGCTCTAATAATCACGAAATAACGTAATAATGAAATAGAAAAAGCGAATCCACAACATGTATATTTATCTAATTAAAACAAGGATGCAAAGTAGAACCTTGCACATTGCTTTATCATTATTTTTCGCGTTTTACAAAGCTTCCTCTATGAGGAAGCCAAAAATTGAATAACATACTTCCTCATAGAGGTAGCTTTGTAAGAAGCGAAAAATAATGAGGAAGCAATGTGCAAGGTTCTACTTTGCATCCTTGTTTTACAAATAAAAACGTTGTTTTTGCATAAGACGTCATTTTTTTCCTACTCCAAAATCGATCACATATCGGAATAAATACATTGTTTGGAACGCGCACTATACTACTATTTTTTCCCAAAAGTAGCATATCTAAGGAGTATCACGTTCAAATTTTTGGTAAAAATATTGGTAATTCACGAAACTATAATTTTTTTAGGGAAAAAGTGTGTTTTCACCTCTTTATGATTTTTTTTTCAACGTGTCGCCATTTTATTTCTTATAAATGCATTTTTCGTACATCACTTCGGACCATAAAAATATAATTCACGGAATTATAATTTTTTGAGCGAAAAAGTGTTTTCACCTCTTTATGATTTTTTTTTCAACGTGTCCAGAGTTGTAAATCCCTAATACTTATAGTAATAAAATTTATTATACGATTCGTTTTATAATCATGATATTCTAATAATAACATGTAGCGATTATAAAACAATGTGTAAACTTTTGAATAGCTGCAAAAATGATTAATTTTCAATAAAATTTCACGGTAATCTTTGGGGAAAAATGGAAAAACGTAATTAATGCGTTAAGGAAGTTATGGAAGATCATGCTTTAACAATTTTTTCCACTATTTCTTCCAATATTTGAGCAAATATGAGTATTTTTTCGAGCAATTCAAATGTTTACACATAATTTTATAATCACTTAAAGTCATTACTATAAAATCATAATTACAAAAAAAACTGTACTGTAAATTATATTTCTTGAATTAATGGAGAATTACAACTTTGCTTCGGACGGATAGTTTGGTCACAATACCATTTAGAAAACTGACTGCACTGTTACAAAAGATTGGAAGTCTTTATTCATAAATTCGTCATCGAAATTTAATATACAATTGTGGTTTATAAATTCATGTACTTTTCCAGTAAAATTAAAGAAAATTATTAAAATTCAAGTACTTTTACTGTACAATTAAAGTAAATTATTGAATGTGCTGTACCATACATTAATTTTACATTACACTTGTATACTAAATTTAATATACTAGTTTATGAACAAAAACTTCCAGTAAATGTACACTAAATTTCAAGTAGATTTTTTTTACAGTGTGGGTAGGATCGACCCAGTGTGACAACCGTGATTGAATTTGGAAGTGTGATCACGATCGCCCGTGTGGAAATTCCAACTCGCCATTACCTAGAAATCGACTAGTTTTCTTATTTTCTGTACAAGATCTAGGTCGGAAAACTAGCTAGATTCGAGCGCTATGTGTAATTTCTCGCTGTCTAGTCATTGTACAGAAAAACTGTCTAAAATCTGGCTAAGATTCTATTAAATCGCCCAGTAAATTTAGCTAGTGATTAGCCAGTACGGAAATCGGTTAACCCTATAGCATAAAATTGACTAGGTGCTAGACCGGATTTCTCTATTGAACCCACCCAAGTAAAAAAATCATATATAGAGTATATAAAAAATATATATAGTTTTAAACATAGAATTGGGCATATATAGTTTTTATAAAATCTATATACAATTTATATACAATTTATACATAGACCCAACTTTACAAGTGATCTTATATATAAATTGCATATAGATTGTATATGGAATTTATACAGACTATATGTGCCCAATTCCATATGTCGGACTATATATAATTTTTTTACTTGGGCAGATACCGGTTAAATAGCCTAGGATAAATAAAAAACAGAATTAATATAAACCGTCATTTATTGCATCAGCACGTAACAGGGAAGCTGTTTAACACTATTTAAACAGGGAACACTATTTAATAACGTACGTAATCACTTTTTCATTAATAATCAAATATCTCGATAAGGCCTATCGCAAAAAACAAAAAAATATAAATTCTTTCGCGTCGTACAAAACAAAAAAAAATCGTAGTCCTCTAGAACGTATTTAATAACGTACGTAATCACTTTTTCAATAATAATCAAATATCTCGATAAGGCCTATCGCAAAAAACAAAAAAATATAAATTCTTTCGCGTCGTACAAAACAAAAAAAAATCGTAGTCCTCTAGAACGTATTTTTTGGTACCTTTCACGAACATGCACGTGCCACTCTACATCAAGAGTCGCGGTAGCGACTCGACGCCAAGTTAAAAAAGAAATTAATGTTGCCTTCATAATAATAACTCGCTGCGCAGCGTGTCACGACTAGACCCTGTATCGGAATCTCCCTGTATCGGAAAACGCCCGCGTTTCCGCCGAAAACACGCACGGTGCCGCGTAAACGACGCGCATTGCGGCGTTAACTTCGTTAACGTATATATTATGTCTAGCCTCTGGTCAGGTAAGCTGTGCCATGAAAGCTAGATAGATCCTAGATGGCCTGGGCATCTATACGTGTATGCTAGATATATTATGTCTAGCCTCTGGTCAGGTAAGCTGTGCCATGAAATCTAGATAGATCCTAGATGGCCTGGGCATCTTTACATGTATGCTAGATATATTATGTCTAGCCTCTAGTCAGGTAAGCTGTGCCATGAAAGCTGTGCCGCGTAAACGACGCGCATTGCGGCGTTAACTTAGTTAACGTATATATTATGTCTAGCCTCTGGTCAGGTAAGCTGTGCCATGAAAGCTAGATAGATCCTAGGTGGCCTGGGCATCTATACGTGTATGCTAGATATATTATGTCTAGCCTCTGGTCAGGTAAGCTGTGCCATGAAAGCTAGATAGATCCTAGATGGCCTGGGCATCTATACGTGTATGCTAGATATATTATGTCTAGCCTCTAGTCAGGTAAGCTGTGCCATGAAAGCTAGACAGATCCTAGATAGATATGCTATCTATCAGTGCATTCTGGCTAGATTATGTCTAGTCCCACTACAGAAAAACTTGATAGAAAAAACTAGCTAGACGCTAGGTTCAAACCAGTTTATCCCCAACAGATTTCCACACGGGGAAGGGTTAATTAATTTCTAAGGAAATGAATAACTGATTAAAAAATACGATAAACCATTGTTGTAGATAAGAGACGAGTTGAGTTATGCGATAGGAACAGATTGTCTGCATCATAAATTTCGATGGCATTTCTTTTATTTTCTATTTTTAAATCAGAGGACACTAAATTTCGCTTTGCCAGACGAATTTGTCTGGAGAAGTGGCGCGATATCGTTGAACGTGTCGCGGTGTCCAGTGGCGTACGGCTCTTCTCGACGTCCACGTTTCGCCTTACGAGTAGAAACTGCTTCGCTCTGCAAATGCTTTGGCAGAGCGACAAACGCGTCTGCAAGCTCTGCGCTCTCTTGGGGTTTACAACTAAGGTATAGCATATACGATAGCGTGCCGAGTCGCAGACCCAGCAGAAATAGCGAGAGACTCGCTTCGCTGCGGTGACTTCGGGTTATAGTTAGAACCTCTTATAGTTAGCTGGGCTGACTAGTTCTCTGCAGAATGCGAAGCGCGTGTGTCCTTCTACTCTCTCTTTCTCTCTCTCTCATCAGTTCTCTTTATCTCTCACTCTCACTGCCCAACCCCTCATTTTTCTCTCTCACTCATTCATACAATCCCACACAGAAAAATCTTCAATACGTATTCAAGTTAATATTTAAAAAATCGAAATAAGAAGAGTTTCAAGTTTTCTCAATTTTGGATCTCTCATAGAGTTTTTGGTGGATATTGGATATTGAATGAGGAAGCAATGTGCGACATTCTGTTTTGTCATTTTTTATTTATATCTTAATCTTATTGGATTCTAATCATAACGATTATAATACGTTCTATTATTTTTTAAATATGTGTAGATTCCACTTATTCACTTGCGTGCTAAATTCTAGTTCATTTGATCAACTTATTATCAACCTTTTGGTCGTCAAATATGGAAAATACAGAAATAAAAAATTGAATTTAATGTAACTTTCGAAATCTTTCGTTTTTAAACTATAAGAAGGAAAATCTTCCCCACTTTGACTATAAGCTAGATAATTTTGTTATTGAACAAAGTATTTTTCAGAATTTTATCAGATTTTTAAATTATGGGGTTTTCTATGTCACTTCAAAAATATATTTAAAAAAAATTTGCATAGTTCGGAAAAATCTGAACAATTTCCTAAAAATCTGAAAAAATTCTGAAAAATTCGGTTTTATATAAATAAACATTTGACCAATCGCCTGTAGTAGATTAATTTTTTTTTTCTATTTTTTAATAAAAAAAGCTTAAAAACTGTAAGAAGGAAAATCTTCCCCACTTTGACTATAAGCTAGATAATTTTGTTATTAAACAAAGTATTTTTCAGAATTTTATCAGATTAATTATGGGGTTTTCTATGTCACTTTAAAAACATATTTTGAAAAAATGGACTTAAAAAAAAATTAAAAAATAAAAATTTGTGCAGTTGAGGGTCCATCTAAGCCTGTAAAAAATAATGAGCCAAATAGGAGAGGTCGAGGTCAAATCCAGGTCGAAACGGGGTGGAATACCCCATATGTTATTAATTTTTTTAATACATCAAGTGTTGAGCATTTTTTTAAATATTTATTTTCGGGTTAATTCCTTTTTTGCTTCTAGCTGACTTTGGTTGTATATATTTTTTGTTAAGCCTGGAGGGTTTTCTATGTCGCTCTGTTTCTGCCATGGATATTGAAGGTTTACAATCCATGTTTCTGCATTCGCCCCTTTTACGCGCATTACACGAGGCTTATCCTGCGTAGCCGGTAAATATATATGTAGATACACGTATATCTGCATCCGAGAGCGTCGACTAAATTAATTCAGACGGTTATTGCTACTGCGATACGTGATTACCCCGCGGCGACGTAATTTCATCGAACAGCCCACAAAATTCCCTTCATCCGGTCTCATCCGCCTTTTTCATCCTCTCGTTTTCTTCCCTCCTTATACACCATCCAGATTTACACCCTCCTTCCATTCAATCGTACCACAAACCCATCGTAAAAAAATTTGCAGCTAATTTAGCAGAACCGCAATCGAATATGAAGATACAACGAAAAGAAGAAATTTTCTTGTTATATTCATCTAGTAAACTTTTAGCATTTTTTTTGCACTTTCAGCACAAATAAAAAAAACAAAAATAAAAAACTTTGCAAATTGCTTCCTCATTATTATTGCATTTTTACAAATCTACCTCTATGAGGAAGCATGTTAATCTATTTTGGCTTGGTCATAGAGAAAGCTTTGTAAAAATCCAATAATAATGAGGAATTTGCAAAGTTCTACTTTGCAGCCTTGTTTAAAAAAAATTTTAAATGGCATTAGTTTTGAACCCCTTGACAGATTCTCGCCAGATTCGAACTGATGCTTAGTTTATCCACACTCTACTTGTCGACCAAATTTGGGCCCGATATCTTGAATATTGCGGAAGTTAGAGCACAAACAAAAAATAAAAAATGCCATAAATTTTAAGCCCCTTAACGGATTGACGTCAAATTCACTCCCAAACTTTATTTAATAATAGTCCTCTTGTGGACCAAATTTGAGCCCGATATCTCAAAAATTGCGAAAGTTAGAGCACGAACTAAAAAAGTCAAAAAATTTAAAAATGCCATAAACTGTGAACCCCTTAACGCATTGACACCAAATTTAATCCCAAACACTATTTGATAACAGTCCACTTCTAGTCGAAGTTTGAGTCGGATATCATAAAAATTGCGGGAGTTAGAGCCCGAGCTGACATTCTCCAAAAAATTCAAAATGCCATAAAGTTTGAACACCTTGATGGATTAGCTTCAAATTAAATCCCATACCTTGTTTAACGACAGTTTACTCGTGGTTCCAATTTGAGCCCGATATCTTAAAAATTGCGACAGCTATCGTGCTAACATATGTATGCAACAAAATCATAATAAATTCACATTAAGTGGTAACAAAAACTGACTATTTATTACGACAAAAAAATGTTAAACGTAAAAAAAAAAGAAAGAATATATTTTGTATAGGGATTATATATTTTCAACTATTTAAACGAGAATATTCGAATGAAGCTGAAAAAAATGAACTCGCATTTGGGTTCGAAACTTGTTGTTTCCCGGAATAAAATAGCGGCAGAGAAAATTAATGGTAAGTTATAAATGTGCCAAAGATTCAATCCGAGATATGTAAACGAATAACTTACAAAATGGGCGTTAAATACATAAAAAAATTGTTCAAAGACAAAAATGATTAACTTCCTAAACATAAAGAGTTAATAAAAAAAGCACCTCCTAAATTTGTGTGCAACAAAATCCTAAAAAATTCACATCAAGTGATAATAAAAACTAATTATTAGAAATATTTAAGAAGTTAAAAAAACTGACAGAATATATTTTGTATCTCGATTATATATTTTCAACTATTTAAACGAGAATATTCGAATGAAGCTGAAAAAAATGGACTCGCATTTGGGTTCGAAACTTGTTGTTTCCCGGAATAAAATAGCGGCAGAGAAAATTAATGGTAAGTTATAAATGTGCCAAAGACTCAATCCGAGATATGTAAACGAATAACTTACAAAATGGGCGTTAAATACATAAAAAAAATTGTTCAAAGACAAAAATGATTAACTTCCTAAACATAAAGAGTTAATAAAAAAAAGCACCTCCTAAATTTGTGTTCAACAAAATCCTAAAAAATTCACATCAAGTGATAATAAAAACTAATTATCAGAAATATTTAAGAAGTTAAAAAAACTGACAGAATATATTTTGTATCTCGATTATATATTTTCAACTATTTAAACGAGAATATTCGAATGAAACTGAAAAAATGGACTCGCATTTGGGTTCAAAACTCGTTGTTTCCCTGAATAAAATAGCGGCAGAGAAAATTAATGGTAAGTTATAAATGTGCCAAAGATTCAATCCGAGATATGTAAACGAATAACTTACAAAATGGGCGTTAAATACATAAAAAAATTGTTCAAAGACAAAAATGATTAACTTCCTAAACATAAAGAGTTAATAAAAAAAGCACCTCCTAAATTTGTGTGCAACAAAATCCTAAAAAAATTCACATCAAGTGATAATAAAAACTAATTATTAGAAATATTTAAGAAGTTAAAAAAACTGACAGAATATATTTTGTATCTCGATTATATATTTTCAACTATTTAAACGAGAATATTCGAATGAAGCTGAAAAAATGGACTCGCATTTGGGTTCGAAACTTGTTGTTTCCCGGAATAAAATAGCGGCAGAGAAAATTAATGATAAGTTATAAATGTGCCAAAGATTCAATCCGAGATATGTAAACGAATAACTTACAAAATGGGCGTTAAATACATAAAAAAATTGCTCAAAGACAAAAATGATTAACTTCCTAAACATAAAGAGTTAATAAAAAAAGCACCTCCTAAATTTGTGTGCAACAAAATCCTAAAAAATTCACATCAAGTGATAATAAAAACTAATTATTAGAAATATTTAAGAAGTTAAAAAAACTGACAGAATATATTTTGTATCTCGATTATGTATTTTCAACTATTTAAACGAGAATATTCGAATGAAGCTGAAAAAAAAATGGACTCGCATTTGGGTTCAAAACTCGTTGTTTCCCGGAATAAAATAGCGGCAGAGAAAATTAATGGTAAGTTATAAATGTGCCAAAGATTCAATCCGAGATATGTAAACGAATAACTTACAAAATGGGCGTTAAATACATAAAAAAATTGTTCAAAGACAAAAATGATTAACTTCCTAAACATAAAGAGTTAATAAAAAAAGCACCTCCTAAATTTGTGTGCAACAAAATCCTAAAAAATGCACATCAAGTGATAATAAAAACTAATTATTAGAAATATTTAAGAAGTTAAAAAAATTGACAGAATATATTTTGTATCTCGATTATATATTTTCAAGTATTTAAACGAGAATATTCGAATGAAGCTGAAAAAATAGACTCGCATTTGGGTTCGAAAGTTGTTGTTTCCCGGAATAAAATAGCGGCAGAGAAAATTAATGGTAAGTTATAAATGTGCCAAAGATTCAATCCGAGATATGTAAACGAATAACTTACAAAATGGGCGTTAAATACATAAAAAAATTGTTCAAAGACAAAAATGATTAACTTCCTAAACATAAAGAGTTAATAAAAAAAGCACCTCCTAAATTTGTGTGCAACAAAATCCTAAAAAAATTCACATCAAGTGATAATAAAAACTGATTATTAGAAATATTTAAGAAGTTAAAAAAACTGACAGAATATATTTTGTATCTCGATTATATATTTTCAACTATTTAAACGAGAATATTCGAATGAAGCTGAAAAAAATGAACTCGCATTTGGGTTCGAAACTTGTTGTTTCCCGGAATAAAATAGCGGCAGAGGAAATTAATGGTAAGTTATAAATGTGCCAAAGATTCAATCCGAGATATGTAAACGAATAACTTACAAAATGGGCGTTAAATACATAAAAAAATTGTTCAAAGACAAAAATGATTAACTTCCTAAACATAAAGAGTTAATAAAAAAAGCACCTCCTAAATTTGTGTGCAAAAAAATCCTAAAAAAATTCACATCAAGTGATAATAAAAACTAATTATTAGAAATATTTAAGAAGTTCAAAAAACTGACAGAATATATTTTGTATCTCGATTATATATATTTTCAACTATTTAAACGAGAATATTCGAATAAAGCTGAAAAAATGGACTCGCATTTGGGTTCGAAACTTGTTGTTTCCCGGAATAAAATAGCGGCAGAGGAAATTAATGGTAAGTTATAAATGTGCCAAAGATTCAATCCGAGATATGTAAACGAATAACTTACAAAATGGGCGTTAAATACATAAAAAAATTGTTCAAAGACAAAAATGATTAACTTCCTAAACATAAAGAGTTAATAAAAAAAGCACCTCCTAAATTTGTGTGCAACAAAATCCTAAAAAATTCACATCAAGTGATAATAAAAACTAGTTATTAGAAATATTTAAGAAGTTAAAAAAACTGACAGAATATATTTTGTATCTCGATTATATATTTTCAACTATTTAAACTAGAATATTCGAATGAAGCTGAAAAAAAATGGACTCGCATTTGGGTTCGAAACTTGTTGTTTCCCGGAATAAAATAGCGGCAGAGAAAATTAATGGTAAGTTATAAATGTGCCAAAGATTCAATCCGAGATATGTAAACGAATAACTTACAAAATGGGCGTTAAATACATAAAAAAATTGTTCAAAGACAAAAATGATTAACTTCCTAAACATAAAGAGTTAATAAAAAAAGCACCTCCTAAATTTGTGTGCAACAAAATCCTAAAAAATTCACATCAAGTGATAATGAAAACTAATTATTAGAAATATTTAAGAAGTTAAAAAAACTGACAGACTATATTTTGTATCTCGATCATATATTTTCAACTATTTAAACGAGAATATTCGAATGAAGCTGAAAAAATAGACTCGCATTTGGGTTCAAAACTCGTTGTTTCCCGGAATAAAATAGCGGCAGAGAAAATTAATGGTAAGTTATAAATGTGCCAAAGATTCAATCCGAGATATGTAAACGAATAACTTACAAAATGGGCGTTAAATACATAAAAAAAATGTTCAAAGACAAAAATGATTAACTTCCTAAACATAAAGAGTTAATAAAAAAAGCACCTCCTAAATTTGTGTGCAACAAAATCCTAAAAAATTCACATCAAGTGATAATAAAAACTAATTATTAGAAATATTTAAGAAGTTAAAAAAACTGACAGAATATATTTTGTATCTCGATTATATATTTTCAACTATTTAAACGAGTATATTCGAATGAAGCTGAAAAAATGGACTCGCATTTGGGTTCGAAACTTGTTGTTTCCCGGAATAAAATAGCGGCAGAGAAAATTAATGGTAAGTTATAAATGTGCCGAAGATTCGATGCGAGATCTCTTGGGGGGAGGGGGCGAAAACAACTCGTAAAATAAAAATGAAGAGCTCGACGATCGAGTGGCCCTTAGACTAACGACGGTTCTTCTCTTATCCAGGTCTCGTCTCATTCGCCCTTCGGCGCCGACGCCCGAGCTCGCGCCCCCCTGCGAGACCGAAGGAAACGGCCTATTAAGTTTTTGCCCCGTTTCTCGTTCGTTCGTTCCCTCGCGTTGTGCATTAGAAAACGAACTGATGATGATGCGCGCGAGGGACACGCCTCCGGGTAACCAGGAGACGGTAGATGCCCAGCGAGCATGAAAGATGCTCGAGAAACTCGAGGATAGAGAGATACAACTGCGTGGATGAGCCTCAATGTTGAGCAGGTTTCGAAGGAAACTCACGAGAAAAGAGAGATGCGCATCAACCAAGGCGAATTGAAAAAAAAAAAAAAAAGTCAGAGGGTAAGAATGAAAGGCAAAGGAGTAAGTAAGACAAGGTAAGGGAAAAAATGCAGGGAGTAAGAATGAAAGGCAAAGGAGTAAGGCAAGGTAAAGAAAAAAATGCAGAGAGTAAGAATGAAAGGCAAAGGATTAAGGCAAGGTAAGATAAAAAAAAAGAAAGTAAAAAAAAAAGAAATGTTGGGGATACGAATGAAAGAAGACCCCACGGGCCATGCACCTGTTTCGAGACGATGTAGACTCTATTCACTCGGGTGCAGACTAATTCCATGGATCAGCCTCCGCGCATGGACCACCTGTGCGTTGTGTTGGCTCGAGTTTATATGCTATATACAGAAAAGCGAGCCGCAAAGTGAGTATATGCGTGTCCCAAGGGTGGAGAGAATCTTCGCGGCGCGTATTATGGTAGAAGAATTTTCGAACGATCGCTTCTGTGCTGATGCGTCGATTGTGGTCGTCATTATCGTCGTGAGATAGAGGAGAATTGGGAGATTTTTTTTTTCTTTTTTTTTAATACACTGAGAGAAAAAATCGTTAGAACCAACAAAACGTGCGCTCGCGGGCGGCGAAATGAATATTCTTTTGATCGAATGAAATATATAATTGATCGAAGCAACAGCTGATCAATCCAGAAAATATTCGATTACCATTGCCAAATATTTTGTCCAATCGACAAAATATTCTTTTCGCCGCCCGCAAGCGCACGTTTTATTGGTTCTAACGACTTTTTTTTTCTCTGTGTAGAGGTGATATGCAATAAAATTAGAGTTTATGATCAATGAACAAGATTTTTTTTACTTTTTATATTTTGCTTCCTTGTAGAGGAAGATTTTTTTTTCGTGAAATTTTTTTTTTTTTTCAGATTTTAATGACAGGACACTTAGAATGCACCGAGAGAAAAGATTTCATTGACGCCAAAGAAATGGGTGGATTGATTTTTTTTTTCATTGATATCAATGAAATAGTGCATTTGAATTTCAAAGAGAACAATTTAATTGCCCGTAAATAAAGATTTACTTAGTGAGCATATAATAAAGAAACAGTTTTATTGTTTTAAAGAGACATTTTCATTGGTTCAAAGAAAGGTTTCATTGATTTCTCGCTCGCACCTAACCTCACTTTTTTGTTTTCCCGATCTCCCGAACGAACGGCTTCGAGTTTCGAGGAATCAGAAGCTTAGCCTATTTCTGCCGTACTTCCTTACATACTCACAAAATTTGAGCTTTATCTGCCGCGTACTTCAGGAAAAAATAAGTTTCGAAATTTTGAGCTGGTAAGAAGAAGCCCGAGTAGAAATTCAGCTACGGGAAATATAAGGCCCTAGCGTGATAGCCGGATTAAAATCTAAGTCCCCTGCCTGGCAACCTTATACGGGCCTTGCAGGAGAGTAACGCAGCGCATGATCACGGCCAGATTAAGTTTTCCAGATAAGGGCCGGATAGAGGCTACCCTACTAAGCCCCTACTTATAAAAACGGCAAATAAATTACAAAATAATTATCTGCGCTCATCGAATTCGATTTATTTTGCATTTTCTATTGGATATTCGAGCATATTTCGTTTTCAGTACATATTAATTGCTGAAAAAAACACATGTAAATTTATTTGCCGTTGGTGGGAATCGAACCTGGATCCTCTCGGTGACAGTTCTGCGCCTTAACCCACTCGGCCATTGACATCTTAGAAAGTTTATATATTTATTGTCTATTTGAAATATACTTAAAATGAAAACACGTCAAGACTGTACATACATTTATTGTGACTACGACCGAAATATTCAAAATTCAAACATAATGGGGCGGTCACCCATCCAGGTACTGGCGTTTGATGGTCAGTACCTGGATAGATTTCAAAGTAATTCTAGCGGTACAGTCCCGTAAAACGTGAGTTTCAGCGAAAATTTCAAATACTTCTCGATTGGATAAAGATGTGAAAAAATCCAGCACACGCAAGGTGCTGAAAAGGTTGATTTTGCATAACAATAATTTTTTAATGTTTTTAACGAATGCCGTATCTAGCCCTTACACGAACTTGATAATGTAAATTTACGGCATGTTTTAAAAAAACTATGCCGTAAATTGGACAAAATCTTGGTCCAAATGCCACAGGAAGACCTTATGCGAAACGGATAAGGTCGATGAATGGCATATCTATATGAGGTGACCGTATGTAATGCCTGACATGGGCCTGATCCGGTGGAAAGACGGCATTTTTAAGGTGGAATGCCATATCTCGGCCTTACATGGACCTGATCAGGTGAACTTACGACGACCCCTAAATAAGGTTACCATATCTAGCCTGACATCACCCTGATCCGGTGGAAAGACGGCATTATTAAGTACGAATGCCATATCTCAGCCTTACATGGACCTGAGCAGGTGAATTTGCGGCGGCCCCAAATAAACTTACCGTACCTAAAACTGATCTGGACCTCATGTGATAGCAAGCATGCCTGATGAAATTTCTACTCGGGAGGTTTCATTGAATCAGAGACGATATCTTTGAAATCAATAAAAAAGGTTCATTGGTTTAAAGAAATGTTTCTTCGAATCAATGTCACTACTTTTCATTGAGTTTGAGATCATTCAAAGAAAAGATAGTATTGAAATTTAAGTATTTCATTTCATTGGCAAAGATTTCCGTGAATCAATGAACCTTTTTCTCTCGGTGTGATCCGAAATGTCGAGAAAAGTGGTTTAGAAAAAAAATATGTATGTATGTGTGTGTGTGTGTGTGCGTGTGGCCGGCATGCAAAATGCAAACTTACACTGAAAAAAAAAAAATACTGGTAACTATAAATTTATAGTGAAATACAATCTCAGCTATTTAAAAAAAGTTACCTGTACTAATTATTTATAGTCAATACAACAGATAATAATAGTCCTCGTAGCAAAAAGTATATTGTTTTGAAAATTTAGCGATAGGTGCGACGTACTATTCATAGAAAACATAGTCAAAAGCATAGTATTCTTTGAGAAATTATTTAACAATTTTGAAACGGTAATTGGAAATACAATAATAAAGTTGTACTAACTATAAGAAAATAGCTAAGGTTGTATTTCACTATATGTTCATTGTTAAAGTAACTAGGACATTATATTAAGCTAACTATAGAATTAGTTACAGTAACTATAACCTAGTTAATTTAACCAATAAATCAGTTAAAATAACTATTCAAATTGTTGCAGGGACTAAAAATCTACAGTTATGGCTTAATAGTTGCCTAAACTACCGCGATTTCTCTCAGTGTACGCACCTAAAGAACGGATTTATAAATCGAGCTGAAATTTGCCACAGACATGGGGAAGGTAGACCCCTTTGTTTGTGATCATTATCAAAAAAATTCAAACATAAGATTATATTCTATTCAATTTTGAATTTTTCGAAAAAAGTTTGTAGATTCGCTAGCTTCTGCAAATTTGTAGCAATCGAGCTAAATAATTTTTTTACAAATAAAGCCATGCTAAAGGAGGATCGGTATTGAATTTGGGATGAATTTACAAATAGGTTTGGTTTTTCTGGGATTTCGATTTTTTCAAAAAATTTACGTTTCGATCAAACTCACGTAAAACATCACCGAGTCAATTGAAATTTTCTACAAACTAACAATAATATTGAGCGCTTCAATGTACCAAATTTTGTAATGATCGATAAAGGGGTTCGGATTTTAATTTTTATTATTTTATTATATTTTTATTATTTTATTATTTTATGGCATTCTGAATATTTTCATAAATTTACATTTTTCTATAACTCACGTAAAATATCATAAAATAAATGGAAATTTATTGAAATTTTGGAATTATTTATAATAATTTCCGCAACAATTAAAAAAATATTTATTCACATATTATTAAATATTGAATAAAAAAAGTCTTCATGCATTACGTAATGATTTTATAATTTACACAATTTGTTTGTGTTATGTATACGTAATTGCCAAAAGTTTTAAAGTAACAAAAAAAGTAGCAAAGTAGGATTGCATATTGCTTCCTCATTAATTTAGATTTTTTATAAAGCTTCTTCTATGAGGAAGCAAAAAATCATAAATATGATTACTCATAGAGGTATTGTAAAAAATGAAAATAACTGAGGAAGCAATCGTGCAATGTCCTACTTTGCAACTTTTTAAATTTGCTTTGAAAATATTTTTATTTTGTTTTTAATAAAAATTATAGGATTATAAAAATTAGGCTGAGATTTTCTTTTTTTTTTAAATATATATATAGGTGATATAGAATTAATTTGGCGATTATAAAAAACGACATTTTTTTGCCTTTTTCGATTTTTTCTTTGCACCACAATTTTTTTTTTCTATTCTCATTAAAAATTACAATTTAATTAGAATTGTTAAAATTACTGAGAAGCGCGAATTATGTGCTGTGTCGATTATGGTTGTTATTATCTTTGTGTTTTATTGTTACACAAATATTGTCACAAGATTCTTTCACTTTAAAGATGCTATGAAATAAAAAGTAAAGATTACGATCAATTGAAATTAAAAAAAAAAATTTATCTCATCATTTTCATTCCGTCCTCAATAAAAATGACCATTTAATTAAATTTGTGTTGTGTACTTTATTGCAGAAAACGAAGCAAGTGACAACACAAATGAATTTTCATATTTACACTAAGCTTGTGTCAAATAATTATGTAAAATAAAAATAAATTAGAGTTTTAATGACAAAATTACATTTTGGCTATCAGTGAATAATACTATGGTGACGATTGCGGTTGCCTTTAACCATTTGTTTCGCTAATTAATTCTATATCTCTTATAGGTTACGTGTAGATGCATTTTACTTTGTTTTATTTTATTTGAGACCGGTTATTCGCGGCTGTACCAATACTAATATACTAATATCGTTATATGTCGTATAACTATAGGTACATGTTACATAGTATGCGACAGAATCCTCTACGACTATAGAATGTCTGTAAAGCTGTGTATTAGATCCAAGAACTGGACCCGGGTCTCTCTCCAACGGACAAACGACGATTGCGACAAAAGTCCGACCGAAGCAATGCGGTAACTCGCGCTAGAGGTATGGACACGTTAATGCATCTCGACGACGTAATAAATCACTGTAGAAAACGATAGGTAGTAGCTGTACTGTAAAGCATACACACTATAAAGCTATGTATACGGAGAATAATAAACGGGTGTCGTGAAAGAGATGCTGGATCTGATCGAGCTTCGATCGTCGATCCCTCAGACATCACGCACGTATATACGCACCTATATAGGACATTTCTTTCCAAGTCTACACTGTTAGAAAAGACTGGAATTTTTTATGCATAAACTCGTAATAGAAATTTAATATACAATTGTAGTATAAAATTCATGTACTTTTCCAATAAAATTAAAGCAATTTATTAAAATTCAAGTACAACCGCACTGTTAAAAAAGACGAAGTTTTTATGCATAAACTCGTAATCTAAAATTAATGTATTATTGCGGTAAAATTATTAATATTTAAATAGTTTTACTGTAAAATGAAAGTAAATTATTGAATTTGCTGTACCATACATTAATTTTACATTACACTTGTGTAGTATATTTAATATACTTGTTTATGCATAAAAACTACCAGTAAAGTAGATTAAATTTAAAGTAGATATTTTTATAGTGTATCTATCTGCGAGGGTACTTTTTTTTTTAAATTGATCAACCAAATCAATAGAACACTTTATTTGTTATGGTATTAATTCTTAGATTTTGCGAAAAATGTAATTTGTTCGTTTCCTAATAATTGTGAAATTAAATATTTTTAAAATCTATGAGGGTCCTGTTTTATTTATATATTTTGTTGAAAAATTTATGAACCAAATCAATAGAATATTTTATTTCTCATCATATTAATTCTTAGATTTTGCGAAAAATTTCGTTTGTTTAAGAGTTTTGTAACAATTTTGAAATTAAATATTTTTATTAGGATTTTTTTCAAAATATAAGTGTTTGAAATGTAGGAAATCTGTGGTGGTCCTATTTTATTTATTTATTTTGCTGAAAAATTGCTCAACCAAATCAATAGAACATTTTATTTCTTATGATATTAATTCGTAGATTTTTGCGAAAAATTTAGTTTGTTTAAGAGTTTTTTAACAATTTTGAAATTAAATATTATTATTGTGATTTTTTTCAAAATATAACTGTTTGAAATATTAGAAATGTACATGAGAATTTGTAAATTTAAAAACTAGTTCATTATCAATTTTTCAGCATTATTATTACACAAATGTAAAGTTCCTGAACATCTCCTTAATAATTTTATTTTCTTATTACAAAGAACTAAGTAAAGCGAAAAAATAAAAATAACATAACCTTTTTAAAAACTATTTCAACGAGTATTCCTAAAAAAAATGCGTAACCTGAGACAAATGTCGCTTAAATAAATGAATAGAAAATTCTTTCAAATCAACGAAATATTTAGATCGTCATTAGCAATTATTTCGTAAGTTCAACATTTTAATTTTTTATTTTCAGTGCAACATGGGAATAAAATTAATCCGGTCGACTTGGCTCGGAGCGTCCCGTATACCTTGAGATTCAATCGTATACGATCGACTCGAATTTTAATAGGAGATAAAAAGTGTTAACGGATGTAAAACCTCGTCGACAGGGCAGTAATACGTGGTGACCACACGAGTATATACGTATTAAAGCTCGAGCGCGGTATGTATTCGCGTGCTTCTGAGGCACGCTTTAATCTCTATCCCTCGTTCTTTGGTATTCAGTCGCAGCAACCTGTTGCGCTCTCGAGAGTGAGATATAGTAGAAGTGGTTGCTGGTGCAGATCGCGCGTGGATAGAGAGCATATCCGGCCTGGTTAAAAGTATACGCACACACATATTATGTCAGCACACTATAACGCCTCTTTGAAACCGGGCATTTCAGAGTCGCTCGATTAGGCGCGAGAACGAAAAAGCTTCATGCTGAAATCGCCAACGATTATTTCATAATAAAAGCCAGCGACACGCGATCTGTTAAGTGTGCACCAGTCGAAGGTGTGTCAGTGCATCCTGCGTTCACCTCAAGACGCAAAATGTGCATTCACATTACAGTGAAAGTAACCGTAGAATTAAACAGAACTAATTTATTGACAGTCACATTTTTGCTTCCTCATATCTTTCATGAAAATTTTTTTTTTCGAGATTTTCATTTTAAGATACTCTGAATGGTCCAAAACGGCGAGAAAAGTTGTCTAGAAAAAATGTCCGTATGTATGTACGTGTGTGCACACCGAGAGAAAAAGTTTCATTGATTCACGGAAATCTTTGCCAATTAAATGAAATACTTGAATTTCAATACTATCTTTTCTTTGAATGATCTCAAACTCAATGAAAAGTGGTGACATTGATTCAAACAAACATTTCTTTAAACCAATGAACCTTTTTCATTGATTTCAAAGATGTCGTCTCTGATTCAATGAAACCTTCTTCTTACCAGCTCAAAATTTCGAAACCTATTTTTTCCTGAAGTACGCGGCAGATAAAGCTCAAATTTTGTGAGTATGTAAGGAAGTGCGGCAGAAATAGGCTAAGCTTCTGGCTCCTCGTAACTCGAAGCCGTTCGTTCGGGAGAACCAGAAGACAAAAAAGTGAGGTTAGGTGTGAGAGAGAGATCAATGAAAACATTTCTTTGAACCAATGAAAACGTCTCTTTAAAACAATGAAACTGTTTCTTTATAATAGGCTCACTAAGTAAATCTTTATTTACAGGCAATGGAAATGTTCGCTTTGAAATTCAAATGCACTATTTCATTGAAATCAAAAAAATAATTCGTTGAAATCAATGAAAAAAAGAATCAATCCCCCCATTTCTTTGGCGTCAATGAAATCTTTTCTCTCGGTGTATGCAACTTCGAAAATTCAATCGCTTATAACGGAAGAATGGTTTTAGCTATCGAGCTGACATTTGATACACAAGTGAAGCACCTTCCCCTGTTTAATTGTTGCACTTTTTGACAAATTGTATCGACAAATTTCGATTTAAGCCCTTTTAATTTTTTTGAAAAAGAGGCTTGGACGCTCTAACGTTCCCGTGTGGAAATTCCAACTCGCGGTCACCTAGAAATCGACTAGCTTTCTTATTTTCTGTACAAGATCTAGGTCAGAAAACTGGCTAGATCCGAGCGCTATATGTAATTTCTCGCTGTCTAGTCGTTGTACAGAAAAACTGTCTAAAATCTGGCTAAGATTCTATTAATTCGCCCAGTAAACTTAGCTAGTGATTAGCCAGTACGGAAATCGGTTAACCCTATAGCATAAAATTGTCTAGGTGCTAGACCGGATTTCTCTATTGAACCCAGATACCGGTTAAATAGCCTAGGATAAATAAAAATCAGAATTAATATAAACCGTCATTTATTGCATCACCACGTAACACGGAAGCTGTTTAACACTATTTAAACAGGAAACACTATTTAATAACGTACGTAATCACTTTTTCATTAATAATCAAATATCTCGATAAGGCCTATCGCAAAAAACAAAAAAATATAAATTCTTTCGCGTTGTACAAAACAAAGAAAAATCGAAGTCCTCTAGAACGTATTTAATAACGTACGTAATAACTTTTTCAATAATAATCAAATAACTCGATAAGGCCTGTCGCAAAAAACAAAAAAATATAAATTCTTTCGCGTCGTACAAAACAAACAAAAATCGTAGTCCTCTAGAACGTATTGAACGTGCCACTCTACATCAAGAGTCGCGGTAGCGACTCGACGCCAAGTTAAAAAAGAAATTAATGTTGCCTTCATAATAATAACTCGCTGCGCAGCGTGTCACGACTAAACCCTGTATCGGAATCTCCCTGTATCGGAAAACGCCCCCGTTTCCGCCGAAAACACGGACGGTGCCGCGTAAACGACGCGCATTGCGACGTTAACATCGTTAATGTATATATTCTGTCTAGCCTCTGGTCAGGTAAGCTGTGCCATGAAAGCTAGATAGATCCTAGATGGCCTGGGCATCTATACGTGTATGCTAGATATATTATGTCTAGCCTCTGGTCAGGTAAGCTGTGCCATGAAAGCTAGATAGATCCTAGATGGCCTGGGCATCTATACGTGTATGCTAGATATATTATGTCTAGCCTCTGGTCAGGTAAGCTGTGCCATGAAAGCTGGATAGATCCTAGATGGCCTGGGCATCTATACATGTATGCTAGATATATTATGTCTAGCCTCTAGTCAGGTAAGTTGTGTCATAAAAGCTCGACAGATCCTAGATAGATATGCTATCTATCAATGCATTCTGGCTAGATTATGTCTAGTCCCACTACAGAAAAACTTGATAGAAAAAACTAGCTAGACGCTAGGTTCAAACCAGTTTATCCCCAACAGATTTCCACACGGGATCCTAATTAAAATTTTTATGTACATACCCATAATTTCTTAATTAATAAAATTTAATGAATGAATTACTGACTCGATTTTTATCAACTCATATCGCCACAAAATGAAGTCCTTCATATCATCGACACGTTTGTTATGGCAGGTTCAATGAAAAGATAAGAATTTTCCTTGATAATCGATAAAAAAAACATTTTTATAAAATTTCACGGTAATTTGATTAAAAACCTTTCTCGTTTCGGTTATTCAGAAGTAAACATTTTTTATAAGCGAAAAATGGAAACTAATGAGGAAGCAATGTGCAATTTTCTACTTCGCAACTTTAAAATGTTATTATCGTTACAGAATGATTTCATTTCATTTATTTCAGCAACAGAATTTTTATGAACGAATTAAATTATTAAATATTTAATTGAATGGTAATGCATAAATTAGTGACCCGATTTTTGTGTGAATTTTATTATGGATTCTGAAAGTTCGTTGCAAGGCACTACAGCAAAATGTCAGCTTCACTCTACGCATGGCTGGCATCACGAGTATCAATAACACTGAGGCTAATCACTCGCGTACTATATTCTTAGAGTCAACGTCCTACACACTCGTATAGTATACTACGCCACAGTGCACATATCTATATATATATATGTAACCCTCGTAAGCCGGAATTTCCTCGCGAGTGTCGCATAACATCGCGTTCTCGTTCCACGAGCTTTCTCTCTCTTTCTCGCTAGTTCTCGCGGTCACTCGCTTCGCGTTTCTTGGTATGCGTGCCAAAACGTTGACCGATCGAACACAGTGCTCGTGATTCATTGCCCCCTGCCCCCTCGCCCCCCACAAGAAGGAAGCCAACTTAAATAATCGTTCCCGGAACATTTTGCGGTCCAACTTTCGTATTATATTGCCCATGAAATGAAGGAATTTGGTAATTAACGAGAAACCCCGGTCGGGCCCTTTGGATCCACTCGCACACGCTTCAACAAATCCAGAATCTGATTTCGTACGCAGAATCATCGTTCAGCAACCAAGAACCGAAAAAACAGCCGTAAAAAATGAATTATTCGGCGGTATGATAATAATAACAGTTAAAATGTTGTTGGAAAGACATAGAATGCCGTATGGCCGCCATTCTGCGCAAAAGCAACTTAATTATTTTATACATTTATTGAATTTCAGTTCGGAATAATAATTTGGAAGATTTTTTATCATAAAATCTAAGGATTTACTTGTATCTTCTATTGACCGATTATAGAATGTCATATCATATTCGGTAGACAAGAACAACCGAAAAACTACCATAAAAATTAGTTATTCTATGATATTATAATAAGAATTAGTTTAAATTAAATTTAAAAAAATAGATTATTTTTTCAAAATTATAGATGGTTTAGAATCGCAATTTAAAGAGAGGAAACCGTATATACTAGTTATGAAAAATGTGTGCGAAAAACCGAAAATTATTTTTGAAACATCATTTCGTTCAGAATAATGATTTAATGGTATTCCCATAGCAAAAAATGGATTCATTTCCGTGGTCCATCGATCAATTCCAAAATCCCATGCGTCATACATTGAATCATCGTACCATTAAATAAGGACAAAAAAAGTAGGAAAACAGCCATATAAATTGTTTATTCGTCGACATAATAATAATAACAGAATAGAATAGAATTTATTTCCACCGTACGGTGATTTCGTCTTTTACAAGTCGATCCTTACATACTAATCCTTAAACACTAAAGGAACATTAGTTACAATTAGCATCACAGGGGTTTTCATGTTTTATAAAAACAACATTTCTTCCAAGACGACTTTTAAGGGATTATGAGCACAAACCTCACGATCAGAGAGAAAAGTGATTTTTTAAGATGCTATAGAATAGGTTCAGAGGATGCTGTCTGTAAAATTTCAAACCATTTTACCGACCATTTACAATAATAGTTAATGTGCAAAATTGGGAGATTTAGTACATGTTATATACGGAAATTGCCCTGATAACACTTTAAGACCGAAATAACCATTCTTCAAATTCAGACACCTCCGTAAATAAAAGCTCGAAATACCGAGAAAACTGCTATGAACACGTACGTCCCTTAAAAAATATATGTTACCGAATATTTCGAATAGATATCATCGATTAAATTGACGAGTTTTCGCGAACCGGCATCAAACTGCCGGAAAACAGTTGACTATAGCGTAGCCACGCGTTCCTTGATTGGCCAAATGGCGGCCGGCTGGACAATCTGAGTCAAATGACACTCTTATTTAAGCTACTACCGTTTTATAAACATACACACCTTATCATCACACACACTTCATAATTTTTCTCTCTTTATATTGTGTCTTTTAAAATAGCGAAATGTGTGATACTTCGCTTTTTCCCCATAGTAAAAAATATGGACTTTCTATTGACTAGGTACTCCGCTCATACTACCTTAAGAAATATTTAGTACCGACACGTAAGTTTTCGCGCTTAGCACAAAGTCTTGAATTTCTTCCCGATCTTTTCGCCAACTTAGTTCTCTTAACCCTCCCCCCGTCCTGACTAGGTGTTTTGTGTTTCCCACACCGAGAGAAATATATAGTACTCATTCCCAGATTCGTCCAGTAATCGGGATCCAAAGTGGAAAAATGGCATTTTTTTCCAGGCACATACAAAGATTTACTAGGCTTCGGCCGCTGTACTATTTACGTTGCTGTACAACGCTATACAACGCATCTCATACTTCTCTATATTTTACGCCCACAAATGTTCGGAATAATCTTCATACGCATACAGGTTAAGGCAATTCACGTTACGAAAAATAACGCAAAATCTATTGACAGCCTGCAAAATGTCTGTAGTTTAGTACGAAATGAAATTTACGAAAGATATACAGCTCCCGTTCAGCGTCGATCGTTCAATGTTTGCCCTCATAACCTCAAAGTTGCCCGAAAATTCCCAAACATTTTGTGAGCGCCCCTCCGCGTGTATCGCATTTCTATTCACGGTGCAAGTAAACATTTCTACACGGAGAAAAAAAAGTAGTTGGACAAACCAATAAATGGGTTCCGACAACCACTCGAAAGAGTTGAAATAGCGTCACTACTCAGTGGGTTATGACAACTACTCACTGGGTTATGACAACTACTCAGTGGGTTATGACAACTACTCAGTGGGTTATGACAACTACTCAGTGGGTTATGACAACTACTCAGTGGGTTATGACAACTACTCAGTGGGTTATGACAACTACTCAGTGGGTTATGACAACTACTCAGTGGGTTATGACAACTACTCAGTGGGTTATGACAACTACTCAGTGGGTTATGACAACTACTCAGTGGGTTATGACAACTACACATTGGGCTATGACAACTACTCAGTAGGTTATGACAACTACTCAGTGAGTTATGACAACTACTCGTTGGTTATTCGAACCGCTGTGGTTGATTATAGGAACTCGCTGTTGGTTGCGCCACCTATTGTGTCGGTGAAAACAGCACTACGATTGGTGACAGGAGCGAGTTAGTTGCTGCAACTATTCAGCGGTACAGCATATGCTGAAGATGGTTCTTCCAACTACTTTTTTCTTCCAGTGTAAACTTCCAAGATTGATCCCATTTACTATGTTGTCTGTGTTTTATTACCAAACTATTTTAGATGTCTTAACTATATTTTTCTTTCGGTGCAGACTGTATCCCCATCCCCTTCCGTTCTTGACCTGGCCATTCTCGCGAAGGACTTCACGTACTCGCATATTTCCGAAATTAAGTTACCTTTCAGAGTTTCCTCGGTTAGCCGACGCGTGGCGTCCCCTACTTTCCCATCTCTCTAGCCATCAACTCCATTTACTCATTTTTTATTCATCTTTCCTCTGACTGCCTTGCATTGCCAAATGTGCTCTAGACTCTCCTCCTCCAGGTCACACACCCCGTATTTCCAGCTTCGGAAACCCTTTTTTCCCACTTTCCCAATGTTTCCACATCTTAATCTTGCCCATTGCTCCTTCAAGTCCCCCCTAATATTCCTTTCCTTCCAATATGATTCTGCTACTACCTCTATTTTTATCCCTTTGTACAGTGCATTGTAAGTCGACTTATCCACTTTGGTCCAATCCGTTTGAGTTTCTTGCTCCTTTCTCCTTTGCATTATTCCTTCTATCAAGTATTTCTCTATCATTCCTTGGTTTGCACCCCCCTTCCAAATCAGATCGATGATCCTGCCATCACCTACCTCCCTCATTGCATTCTTGAATTCTGTACCCCATTTTGATGGATTTTCATTCAAAATACCTCTTATTTCCACCCTCAAACAGATCTTTGGCCATCTTTCTTCCTTCATTTTTAATATATTTAGGATATAATTGCCCGCCCTTCTCCTTGCCTCTATCTCCACGCTGCGCCTACCAGCCTCAAGTTTCCAAATGTAATCCAGAGTATTGCTCACAACCCCCAACGCCATTTTCACCAGTCTACCGTGCAATTTCTCCATCTCCTCTCTTCTCTTCCAACTCCAAATTTCCACACCGTACAATGCCCCAGCCTTTACTAGTGAGTCCATTGATTGGAGTCTTTCCTTCAGTTTGTCTATCTCTGCTCGCTTCAAGATTCCCCACACCGAATTTGCAGCTTTCGTGGCTTTGCACGGAAAAAAAGGCTTGGTTGAAACTGCCAAGTGCTATGGTTATATATGCGCCAGACAATTAATTGGTTTGACCAACCAAGTAATTTGTTAGGTGACCAATTTCTTGGTTGGTCTAGCCAAGTCACTTGGTTAGCTTACCAAGTCACTTGGTTAGTCTAGCCAAGACATTGGTAGCCTAACCAAGACATTGGTAGACTAACCAAGAAATTGGTCGGTCTAACCAATTAATTGTCTGGCGCATATATAACCATAGCACTTGGTTGTTTCAACCAAGCTTTTCTTTCCATGTGCCGACCAGATTCCTCAATTGTTTCCCTCCTGTATTTCTCGTTGAAAACCAATACCCCAGATATTTAAATTCGTTTACAACCTCGATATTTTTCCCCTGAAATTTCCATCCGTCTTCCTTCTTCAGGCTCCCACCAGCTAAAAGAATCAATATTTCTATGGGTACAATTTCAACACTTGTGTATCGTTATTATTATTATTTATTTATTATTTTCACGGAAAATCGTGAAATTATTCATGAAAATCTTTTTTTTAAGGTTGTTGATCAAAAACGTAAAAATGGTGTCAGCTTTTCGAAATTTATACAGTGCATAGGTGAAGGTTTTCTTCATCGACTGCTAAAAAAGTTTAAACCGATTATAACATTCTTTTTCGAGATATTGAACGTTAAAATTGATACCAAATAGCACGTAGATATACATTGGTTATATAGCGTGAGGCATCACCGACCACATTTATTTATTTATATCTTTCGTGTGGGAATTGCCAGCTTTATGAAAAACGCATATTATACAGTGCAGAGTCTGAGGATTATGACGGTGTAACTTTTTTGTGGGGTTATAAGTGTTTTTGAAGAAAAATTACAAAAAATGTTAGACAATACATCGTGAAACTATGCGAAGTGAGCTGACGTCGCTCCGCCTGCCGTGCCTGCACCACACCCCGCACATCACCTCACCTATCCCCTTCCTAATGCCGTTGATCAACAACCTTAAGGTATAAAAGATCTTAAATATTGATATGCAATTTTATTTCATCCCATTGGTGTAGTCCCCTGCTTATAAATCGATCAACAGAATTGGAACACCGAAGGATTTAATTTCAACCCTCTATGTCGTCTCGAGAAGCGATTAGTAAATTATATATGCCACTCAAGCGTAAGATTCGTGTCGACAAACTTCCATCGTCTGATCCCAGTCAGCTCCGACTAGTGCGATTATAGATAGAGCCGATTTCCGTCCGAAGAATCCCTACGTGTGTGACTCTATCACTATCACCCTCTCAGTGCAATCTCTCAATGGATTAAGGTCAATGCACGAGAAATCCACTTACTCGAAGCGTGCAAGTGAGAAAAAAAAAAAAAAAATAGAAAAAAAGAGCAACGTGAAAAGAAAAAAAAGTTGCAAAGTAGAACTTTGCACATTGCTTCCTCATTAATTTTCATTTTTCACAAAGCCCCCTCTACGAGTAAGCTTATTTATTAATTTTGGATTCCTCATAGAGGAAGCTTTGTGAAAAATTAAAATCAATGAGGAAACAATGTGCAACTTTTTTCATTGCACTGTTAGAAAAGTCATTGATTAAATTCAGTGTGTATTCTTTATATAAAATTAATGCACTTTTACAACTAATTTAATGGAAATTATTAAAATGAATATATTTTTACAGTAAAATTAAAGTCAATTATTATACCATACATTAATTTTACATCGCATTTGTATAATAAATTCAGTGTACCAGTTTATGCATAAAAACTTCCAGTACTTTTACATTACATTTCAAGTAGATTTTTTTTACAGTGTAAGTACCTATGTAATTCTTGAAAAATTGAAAATCACATAGAATTCAAACCGCTTTACCGATCACGACAAAATTTGGTTGGTAGCAGCTCTGAATGTTATTCTTCATCTGTAGAAAATTTCAGTTGCTTTGGTGACATTTGACACGAGTTAGAACAAAACGAATATTTTATGAAAAATTCAAAATCTCATAAAAATCGAACCATTTTACAGATTCATTCCAAATTTAATACCGATCCTTCTTTAATCATAGCTTTATAAATAAAACATCATTTAGCTCAATAGCTAAAAATGTGCGGATGCTAGAGAGCGTACAGACATTTTTCGAAAATTGAAAAATCAAATAAAACTTGAACATATTTTTGAATTTTTTTGAAAATTACCACAACCAAAGGCGTCGATCTGCTTCACATGTTTGCTAAATTTCAGTCCAATTGGTAAAGCAGTTTTTGAGATATGTAAGTTTGATCGATTCATACATTTTTTCTAAACTACTGACATAAAAAACTGAAAAATAAATTTTCGTACGAAAACAAAGTTTCCTCTATGAGGAAGTAAAAAGAAATAGAAAATTCGGTATTCAAAGTGTGGAATACTGAAAATGGCTTTCTTATACTTATATGCATCTGGGGTATAAACAGGAAATTCAGGAATGCTGAAAAATACAGCGAGTTTAAGGTATTATGCAAGGCGAATAACGAAAGAGGAAGTGCACGAGCGATTCCACTTCCCTATGTGTGGCTCTGTGCTTTACATAGCCTTCTGTATAGCATTATATACGCAACTACTAGTATTCTCTTGTGTATGTTTATGTGTGTATGCATGTGTAGTATAGGGCGAGAGCTGCTGGCGCGCGTCGTCGAATAAGCTTCGCAATAAAAGCCTTCCAAGTTTCTCGTTCGCTGGCACGAGCCCGATCGTTTATCCTGCGGGCTTATTTTTATCGAGAGCAAGAGGAAGAACCGAGAGGAACGAGAAGGAAAGCGCTACAGAGAGAAAGAGAGAAATATGGGGCAAAATGACACTGTGGGGCGAAACGACAATTTATTGCAACTCTGATTTTTTTTTATTCTCCTCATATTTTCAGAGAGGAAGCTATTAATTTAATGAAAAATGCTGACGGGACATTTTTTTTTCTGTACACCTGTGTGGCTGAATTGGAGCTGCTTGACACGTTGCCGTGACAGTATCAGCGAAAAAGGAAGAAAGCAGTGCATGCATCTTGCACAAAATGTTAACTGTGAATTATTTAAGTGATTTGTAATTTGATGGATACGAGACATGACAATTTAACATCGAGATTTGGTTGATATTTTCGTGCAATATCATCGATTTATTGTATTATGCTAATTTTTCTATTGATTGGATTATGTGAGTTTATCGAATTTACAGAAATCTATGGAATAGGCGCAACATTTTTTAAATTTAAAAAAAAATTGAAATTAAAGGAGATTTTCGATATGTATTTATTTTCTAAAAAATAAACAATTTTTTTGGCCCTTGTAACTTTAATTTTACTCGAAAAGTAACTATAATGATTCTGGCGAACCTTAACTAGCTTCACCTTAAAATATTTTTTTAACTCCCTCTTTTTGGTTTCATAACTATCACGTATAGATACTACGTTTTAATAGAAAATAATTTAAAAAAAGTAATGTTTTAAATATTAACTGAATTTCTGTCCATTCTAGTTAATTCCATAGTCATATGAAAGATGAACAGTATAAAAATCGAATACTTCAGCAATTAAAAACAAGGATGCTGTGATGATTGTTTCTTTAATTTAAATTTTATTATTTTTCATCACATTTATACTGTTATAAATCACAAATTACTTTATTATTTATTTAAATATTTTGCATTCAGTGTTGCGTAGAAATTTTAAGAATAGAAATGGACAAAAATTCAATTTTAAGTATGATCTCAAATATGCATACAATTAAAATCATAAATAGAAAAATGACTATGACCGGAATATTAACGTTTAAAAAATATGGCATAATAAATTTAAGTAACTTAACAAGACAAAATAAATACACATATACATATATAATTAAAGCATTTCACATATATTTTTAGCCAATCAATCACCCTGTTTTTGTGATAATGACTTTGGATTTACAATATAATTAATTGATATAAAATCATGCGCAATAAAGAACAGAAATACCTAATTAGATAACAATTATAGAAATCGATCATAAATTAAATAATTATTATACAGATCAATCCTATAAATAAAATGTCTTTCACGAGATTTTATAATTTTTATTTTTCAAGCATTCTTTAAATCAAAAGATTCGTGTCAAATTATAATAGATATCAATATAATACTCAAATGTAAATTCATCAAAATTAAGCCTTTCTCTCCAGCATTTAATATGGTTAGGAATATAATTGGTCATCAATATAATTTGATGGTATAAACATTTTATATATAATTTTCTTATCTTTTATTTTGTGGATTAATACTCATCGTTCTGTAGATTCGGATTCCATAAATCTTGCATCCGTTGTTTTCCAATATGTGGCACACCAATCGACAATATAGATATATATAAAAATTGTCACAAGAAACTCGCGTATATTAAGTAGACGAGAGAGGTGTGTCTTGTTACACGGACCGGAGAGAAGAGAGCGAGAGCCCTTTAGCAGATTAGCCCCAGGCCTCGAAAACGTACTTACTGTACTTGATGTACGTAGTTATGTACAGAGCGCTATATGTTCTTCTAGAATCTTCTATCGCGCGAATATTGAAAATATTGAAATTTCTTACAATGCAAAGTAGAACCTTGCACATTGCTTCCTCATTATTTTTTGCTTCTTACAAAGTTACCTTATGAGGAAGTATGTTATTCAATTTTTGGCTTCCTCATAGAGAAAGCTTTGTAAAACGCGAAAAATAATGAGGAAGCAATGTGCAAGGTTCTACTTTGCATCCTTGTTTTCATTAGATAAATATACATGTTGTGGATTCGCTTTTTCTATTTCATTATTACGTTATTTCGTGATTATTAGAGCGTTTCCGAAAGTGAATGTGATAATGTATATTTTTAAAAATAATTCAACATTCCATAAAATCAAAAATTTCATACCGTTCGTCACTAAATTATACATATATAATGGCTAAATATTGTTTCATTTATATACAAAATTTGAGCTCGCTATCTTAAGTTTTGCAAAAGTTACAATAGAGCGATAATGTCACTTTTTTCAAAAATTCAAAACATCATAAAATTTTAACGGTTCAACCGATCTTAACCAAATTCAATAGCGATCACCGGCGTATGAAAGCTCAAATTCATATCAATTTTAAGATCAATATCTCGAAAATTGAAAGAGCTATCGCGTAAACAGACATTTTTCAAAAAATTTAAAAACGCGTAATAATTTAACGATGAAGTGGATTTTAACAAAAATCTGTATGAACGATCTGGCTTGATCCCTCTATCTATGGTCCAAATTTCAGCCTGATATCTCAAGGCATTCCGAGTTATAAAGGTTTACATTTTTCGATCGTGTAACATACACACACACACATACATTTTTACTTTCTCATCACATACGGAGTATGGATAAAGAGAAAGTATTGCAATCCAAAAAAAATTCGACTTCCAGATTTTGATGGAAATAGATGTTTTGAGTGTCCTAGATTCCAAAAAACACATTACCTCATTTCTGTCCGTCCGTCTGTCTGTCTGTCTGTCTGTCTGGCGTCTGTATGTGCCGTCCGGAAACACAATAACTTTTGAAAACATCTATGGACTGAAATGAAATTTTTTGTGTGTCTTCTGCATTCAAATCCTGGTTTTGGTATTGAAATCCAATCCAAAATCTCCACTGCTTCTGATACTTTACCTTAAATACAAAATAAAAAAAAATAAAAATTTTATTTATTTTTGTACCGCAAGTTAATATAAAAGATATTATGCTTCAATGTGATACATACAAATAGTATTACCAGCAAATAAAAAATGAACAACAAGAGATTTAGTATATAGAAGATTTTGTTTTTTCAATCACCCACATAAGACATCTTAAACTGTTGTAAAAAATGTATTGCTTGAAATATGTTACTTTCTTGTGTTATTGTGTTACACATTCACTAAAAAAAAGAACTGCAATGATCTTGAGCAGTTTTCAATGATAACATACTATGAATATTTACACCATATGTTAGATTAAAATTTAAAAAAAGAATGTAAAAATACAAGAGAAACACATTTGAGGTTATCATCACTCTTGATGTTAGACTATAAACACTCATGCACTCATCACATCATAGTTTTTTTATTTATTTTATCACTCGTATAGCATTTTATACCAATTCCAAATGCTGCTCATACACACCATAATATGCGAAACGTTGGAAATATCAAATAAAATGTAATTCCGACTGTCAAACTATCGCAATGCCGACGATAATAACATCAAAGGGAAAGAGAGATGTGAAGGCGCGCGCCGGCGCGCGATGTCACGCTCGCTTTCTCGCGCGCGCGATTTTCGAATTTACAAACGCGTTCTTGACAAATTATAGCTAAAAATGGAGATTACAATTAATGTGCGAAATTCACACATTATTAATCACTATAACCCAGTAAATTCACGATAAAAATTTTACACCAGTAACAAATTTTTACTTTTTCATCACATGCAAAGTATGTAAAATAATATTTAAAAAATAGGTCTAATTTTTTTTTTTTTTTCAAAAATAGACCTAAATTTAAAAAAAGACCTAATTTTTTTTTAAATAAGCCTAAATAAGCTAATTTTTTCAAAAATAGACCCCAGAATTTTTGTGGTCAGTACTTGGATGGGTGACCGCTTCTAACCCGAATAAGTCCCTCGATTCTTGACACGGCGGCGAAGGCGGCGGCGCGATCTTTTTATAATATAGAGAGATATTTATTCATATATAACTACAAAAACGAATATTACGAACTAACTTCACAAACTAATTTCACAAACTAATTTCACAAACTAATTTCACAAACTAATTTCACAAACTAACTTCACAAACTAACTTCACGACAGTAACGTGACGCCAGTAACAATCGTGATGAGAAAGTCACGTTTTGCGATCACGCCAGTAGCAAGTTTTTTCTAAATCACTTTTCTCGACATTTTGGCCCATTCTGAGTGTACTGACATGAAAATCTCGAAAAAAAAAAATTTCATGAAAACAAAGCTTCCTCTATGAGGAAGCAAAATTGGATAAATAACCATGTCTTACAATTTCGAATGAATATCTATTTCTAGAATTGCTTGAATATTCGAGTTTTAAACAGTTCGTTTTCCCATTGATTCTATGCACATATCTATAAATTCTGGGAAATCTAAAGTGAAATTGAAAATGTCGCTTCAAGCGAAAGAAATGTTAATATCGATCTTGTTTTTAAAAAATGTATTATTTATTTTATTGCCAAGTTGAACTTGCATTAATATGAACATCAAAAACGTGTTTATTATTTTCGACCTTAACCTTCCAACAAATTGAAAGGTCTTAAGGGGAGGGAGTCAGGTAAAAAAAAATTGATTTTGGAAATTCAATATCATCTAAATCCTATTGCATATAAAAATGCTCAACGTACTATATTGTTGGTACTCGATGAAAGAATTTTTCACTGTCGTCTGACTTGCATATGCTTTTCAATATTATCTCAAGCAAAGTTCTTAGGTTTTCCATTCTGCGCATGATTCAGATCAAACTACTAGGCAGATTGGAATGGTTGACGTCTCATTTTCTTCTTCATGAAAAGATACGCCGGCTAAATGGAGCAAACTATTTTTTTTCATTCTGAAAGCAAAGTTAATCACTGATTTAGAAAATAACATAAAATTTATTTATTAATAATTATGTCACTTAGAAAATATTACCTTTTATTAACATTTGCTCCATTTAGCCGGTGTATCTTTTCATGAAGAAGAAAATGAGACGTCAACCATTCCAATCTGCCTAGTAGTTTGATCTGAATCATGCGCAGAATGGAAAACCTAAGAACTTTGCTTAAGATAATATTGAAAAGCATATGCAAGTCAGGCGGCAGTAAAAAATCCTTTCATCGAGTACCAACAATATAGTGCGTTGGTCATTTTTATATGCAATAGGATTTGGATGATATTGAATTTCTAAAATTAATTTTTTTTACCTGACTCCCTCCCCTTAAAGAACAAAAAATTCGAAATGTTTATAGGCAAAAAATTGTCCCATTCACAAGAAGTTATACAATTATCAGCTTCTTCAATGAAAAGATGAGGATTTTATTAAATATTCAATAAAAAAAATACATCTTCCTAAAACTTCCCAGAAAATTTTTAAAAAATGTTGTTTTTCAGTTATTTAAAAGCTTAAACATTTTATAATAAGCACTACAGTTTATTATCGTAAAACAATAGTTATGTAAATAATTCCACCACAAATATTTCTCCCATAGAATAATAGTCGCTTGGAACTCAATAAAAAGTATCACAAAAGCTTTGAAAAAAAAAAAGAAAAAAAAGCAAAATATGACTCCTTTTTTCTATTGTATAGAAACTTTTGTTATTTTTATATCTCTCCATAAAAATGCCAAGTTGCAAAAGACACGAAGCCCAGAGTATGCCATTTAGCCCGCACCTTCCCTTAGTTCGTGTCGGCGTTGAACCCACGCGTAGGTTTCAGAAGCCCTCGCCGGGTTCGCCGCTCGAAGTGGCGCAGAAAGAGAGAGGCCGTCGGCCTGGCTTAGAATTCGCATCGCCAGTCGCGTCACGTTCCTCGAGGGATCTTCCCGTCCCTGCAAACCACCTCTCGCTCTATCTACACTCATGTTCCAATCCTTCTCTTCCTTCTTCGCTTGGTCTTCATCTTCATCATCATCGTCATTCTCCACGTCGTGATGCGCCTTTACGCATGCCACGCCCCGACAGCTCGCGCGCACAAAGCGCACGAGCGCGCGAAGGAAATGATAAAGACAGACGAGGAGACTCGTCGTCCTCCTCCTCTTCTTCTTCTTCTTCTTTTAGCTCCCTTCACCGTCCCGCAGTGCTCCTCGCTGTCCCCGCGACGCGTATTTGAATGGATTTTCGTCTGTTTGTATCGTTGACTGCATTCCTCAAGGGCTTGGCATTTCCTGCACGCGTCCTCCAGGCAGCCTTGTCGGTTCATGCCCGCGAGGCTCTTTCGTAGCGACCTCGAGCGACCGAGAAGGGCACAAGACTAACGTACCATACACCAAAGCTAAATAAACATTTTTAAACAAATTTTCACGAAAATTTTCTTTCAAAAATGGAATCAAATGTTTAATTAATTGAACAATAACATGGTGGTCGCGGTCAGGGAAAACCGGGAAAAGTCAGGGAAATAAAAAATTGATCAGGGAATCAGGGAAAAGTCAGGGAATATCGAAATTGGTCGGGGAAAAAGTAGATTGTTGCCAAAGTTTCAATAACTGAATAAAAATCCATAAAAGAAAGACTTGAAAAAAAAACAACCGAAAAATATTTGAAAAGAAAAAAAAACAAATAAAAATTGATATAAATATTACAACATAAATCTATTCGAACAAATCGAAGCACTCAACAAAAAAGTTTAAAAAGTGTTATATATTACTAAAATAAGTATTACACTTCACATCAGTATTTAATCGGATTTAAAGCATTATAATTCCAAAGAACGTTTATGTTTTGAAAGAGAAAATATATCTTCAAAAGTACTATTCGTTGTTGATCGAGAAATAAATAACTCAAAAACACGTATCTGTTTCTAATACATTTTTTTTATTCGCGTTATAAATTTTTAGTAGATGTCCTTAAAATGTCGGTCAGGGAAAATTAATAAATTGGTCAGGGAAAAATCAGGGAAAAGTCAGGGAATTTTTTCCGAAAAAAAAACGGCTACCATGAATAAATTAAAGACGGTAATCGTAAATTCTTTCACATTTTTTTCTTTAAGATTATTTTAGATACTTTCTCTGTACTGCTTACGTCAAAAAGTCAACTTTTCATAACTCTAATCTGTGGGTAGAATAGTATATTATGATGAAAGTGCAGAATAGTGGATTATGCTACAAGGGAGGAAAGTGCGTAATTTTCACTGAGTGGCATACGATTTTTTTTCCGTCTATGTTAAAAAGACCATGTTTTTGGCCTGCAACGACGCATCGGCACCAATAGGTAAAAATATTAAATAATCGAATTTCGCCCCGCTCGACTACAGCGGGATGAAAATTACAGCAGCGAGCAGAATAGCACATTACGTCACAAGGGAGGGAAGCGCAACTTTTCATCCCTCCCATGTAACGTACTATACTTTTCTCCCGATTTCACTAAAAAATAACCACACTTCGTGTGTGCAACAAGGACAGAGAATAAGCTCATTTTTAACAAATAACGGCGTACGCATGCGTAGTACGGTTTTTATTACTCTCGCCGGGCAGGAATGAGTTGATTACCTCCCGAGGGAGGTAAGGAAAGCGGATTGCGCATGTGTACGTTATTCGTAACAAATGAGCGGTTTCCCGCCCGCGTTGCGGACACGAAATGGAGTTACTTTAGTGGAGTCGGGAGAAAAAGTACTTTTCGGCTCGCTACAGCACTTTTTTTCCCGCCGGTCAAGAATCGACAACTTTCCACCCGCGTTGCAGGTATAGAATGTGGTGTTTTCAGTGTAGTCGGGAAAAAAAATATTTTTCTGGTGAGTCTAAGTTTACAGCAATGTTGCAATGACATGAGTTTAGAAAAAAGTTTTCCAACAAGAATTGTACAAAAATATAGCGTGCGTAAAACGGTGTTTCTCGCACCGAGTGAAATAAAGACACTTTTCGTGCAAGCGTGTGTAAATAAGTCGACGCAGGCGCCGATCCCAACATTCACAACTTTCTGAGCATTAGTGCGGAAAAGTGCCTTTTTACGCACAGGTTAGAGTCGATCATTGACACAAGCAGTACAGAGAATTGTGTGTAAAACATTAGTGATATTTTCCACATTTTTAATAAATAATTTTTGCCAAAAAACCTACGTCCAAACTTTTTATAAATTTTATACAAAAAATTTGGATAATTTATAGTATCACAAAAAAAAAGTATAAAAATAATGTAATAAACTAGAATCTGTAAAATAATTCGTAAACATATGAAACGGGCTATCCTGTTTTTCAATGTTCGTAGAGTGGGTTCATAATTTTTTTTCAGAGTATTCAGAGTTCCCCGAACACATACGAGTTATTTCAGATTTTTTATCCCCATAGTTTTTCCACAATAAAATTCGCTTTTTTTATTTTTATTTTTTTTCCGTTCGCTGCCGATTTAAAACTATCTATAACACAGCAAAAATGTTCCGGGATAAAATATACGGTTTCGCGTATAGTTTTTGAAAAAAATGTTTCTAAATTAACCTAGATAAATTGTTAGGCATTTTTTGGCAAAATAATGCCATATCATTTTTTTCGTTGTGAAGGACCATTTTTATTTTACTCAAAATTTCACAGAATTTCCGTCATAATGTTAAAAAATGACGAAAAAATCAACACGATGGTATATTGATATCTCCATAATGTACGGCTCGGTTATTTGCTGAATCATACACAATTCACATGTTCACATTATGAAGGTATGAATTGATCATCGCGCAATTTTTGGTGTAATTAGTGGACTTAATATCGGAAATTCTGTCAAATTTTGAGCAAAATCAAAATGGTATTTTCCAATGAGAAACATGGTACGACTTTATATTGCCTAAAAGTGATTGAAAATGTATCTAGGCTAATATGAAAATATTTTTATCAAAAAGTATACGTTAAATCCTACATTTTATCCCGGAACAATTTTGTTGTGCCATGGATAGTTTAAAATAAATCCGCAGCGAAATGAAAAAAAAAATACTCTATTTTCATTTTTATTTTATTTTTTCATTTCGCTGCGGATTTATTTAAGACTATCCATGACACAACAAAATTGTTCAAGGATAAAATGTAGGATTTCACGTATCCCTTTTTGATAAAAATATTTCCAAATTAGCTTAGATACATTTTCAATCACATTTTGGCAATACAAAGTTATACCATTTTTTTCGTTGGGAGCGACCATTTTGATTTTGCTCAAAATTTGACAAAATTTCCGTTACTATGTCCACTAACGACACCAAAATTTGCGCGATGATCAATTCATATCTTCACAATGTGAACTTGTGAATTGTGTATGATTCAGCAAAAAACCGAGCCGTACATTGTGAAGATATCAATTTGCCATCGTGTTGATTTTTTCATCGTATTTTAACATTATGACGTAAATTCTGTGAAATTTTGAGTAAAATAAAAATGGTCCCTCTCAACGAAAAAAAAATGATATGGCATTATTTTGCCAAAAAATGCCTGAAAATGTATCTCTATTAATTTGGAAACATTTTTATCAAAAAGTATACGCGAAACCCTATATTTTATTCTGGAACAATTTTGTTGTGTCATAGATAGTTTTAAATCGGCAGCGAAAGGAAAAAAAATAAAAATAAAAAAAGCGTATTTTATTGTGGAAAAACTATGGGGATCAAAAATCTGAAATAACTCGTATGTGTTCGGGGAACTCTAAATACTCTGGAAAAAAATGATGAACCCACTCTACGAACATTGAAAATCAGGGTGGCCCGCTTCATATGGAATGCCTCATATAAAACATGAATTTCGCTTGCATATTAATGGAAGAAAGAATGTCTTGGCCTGATACTATATAAAAATCGTTGAGCTCAACCTGACAAGCTGCCGTCTTCTGATCCTCTGTCTCCCATCTTCGTGAATTAAGGTAGTGAAGCCTTTCCCTAAAAAAATTCTCGCTAATTTGCGTCATCGTGCAACATCCCATCATCATAACGATGTCAAGGTAACAACAAAACGAGTGTATACCGAGGGAATCGATCATTCATTCGTTTCTTTCTTATTCTTCTTTATATACGAGGCAAACGAGGGATCGGTGCGTATCTCACTCAGCTCTGAATATCCCTATGACGTCATGACACTTAGGGAACACGTTTTCATTTTACCAAGTGCATACACGTGTCCGCACTACGTTATACCATAACAGCCTGTATAATATAATGTATCCATACACTTCCTGGTGTCAGTAAATTTCCTCCGATGCAGAGTAAAATCTAATAAGCAAACATTTTCACAATGAACATACCAATTATAATGGCCCATTATCTCGATTAAAAGTTACTTTTTCGTCCTCATACAGGACGTTTTGCATGCATAACCATATTTTTTAGCGAACAAAGTCGTAAATCTCTAATTCTTCTAGAAATATAGTTGATGATATAATTGGCTTTATGATTACGTTTCCATAAAATTAACATGTGGCGATTATAATATGATGTTTAAACTTTTGAATAGCTGCAAAAAATATTAATTTTCAGTTCAATTTCATGGTAATATTCTTGAAAAAATTGAGAAAAACAGTTAATGCATTCCGAAAGTAATGGAGGGTTGTATTCTTCCATTTTTTCCGCATTTTTTCCCAAGGCTTACACTCAGAGAAATCGTAATAGTACAGTCAACTATAACGTGACAACTATTAATTTTTAGTCCATGCAACTATTTTTATAGTTATGGTAACTATTTGGTAGTTACAGTAATTATTCGATGGTTGTGGCAACTAAAAAAAAAATAGTTGGAGGAACTAAAAATGAATAGTTGTCACTTTATAGTTACTAATACCATAATTTTCTCTCAGTGTAATTGAAAATGCGATTTCTTTTCAGGTTTATAAAACTTCACATATCATTTCATAAAAGCTGCAAGTTATTCTTACGAAATCATTACTGCAAAACGCATTGTACTTTAAACTTTATTTTTTAAAGTAATGGGGTTTTACAACACTGATACTGAATATAGTCTAATACGTCGAGAAAAGTGGTTTAGTTTTAATTCCGATCATTTACTTTAATTTTATTGTGAAAGTGCATGATTTTCATATCATAATTGGACACAGAATTTAATTGACCAGTATATACATTAAAAAACCCGATATTTTTTAACAGTGTACCAGGGATGGGCATACTCGAATACTTTTGATATTCGAATATTAAAATAATACCGAATACAACCCGATTCATTATTTATTTAAAAATGAATACTGAATTGAGATCATCGCATTATTCATTTCTCAAATGAATACTGAATTTTGTTAGATTCATTATTTGTTTAAGAATGAATACTGAATTGAGGTGGATTCATTATCCATTTTTGAAATGAATACGGATTCGAGGTGGATTCATGATCCATTTTCAAATGAATAATAAATCCACCTAAATTCAGTATTCATTCTTAAACAAATAATGAATCTCATTCGATCCAGTGCAAAATAATAAAGCCTTCCTCCCCTTTGCCTTTTGCGTGTGCGCGAAGCGCGCGAGACACTATAACCTGCTATTATATATAGTCTTAAGTTTATGACGAAAGCCAAAAGCCAAAAGAGTAGCGAAATTGATAAAAGAGTGTGCAATTAAGCCATATCTAGATGGTCGCTACTTTGAAGTGGAATCCCTTTTTCCACAAATATTCAATTTTACGGTATCCGAATACTGAATAAATACTGAATCGAGTTGGATTCATTATACTTTTCAGAATAAATACTGAATCGAGTTGGATTCATTATTCGTTTCAGAATGAATACTGAATCGAGGTAGATTCATTATCCATTTCAACAACGAATAATAAATCCAACTCGATTCAATATTTATTCTGAAAAGTATAATGAATCCAACTCAATTCAATACTCATTTAAAAAATAAATAATAAATACACCTCGATTGAGTATTTATATTAAAATGAATAATGAATAAAATATTTTTATTATTCGTGAATAAAAAAGTATTCGAGTATGTCCATCCCTGCAGTGTACCAAATCAGTTCTCATTTTAATGACGTACAGTGTCGATTTTTTTTTGGCAAACATTTTGCAAAAATCGTTTTAAGCATTTTGATTTTATTTGATTTTTAAGATTTCGAAAAATATTTCTTGTTAATCTCATCTGAACAAATGTTCTGCTATGAAGTTGAAATCAAGCATGCATGACATTTGGACGAAATGATGCGACCTTTGGTGTTTAATTTTGGCAAAATCGGTAAAGAAGTTCCAATTTTATGAATGTTCACAAAAGTTGATGTAGGGAGAACGAATTTTTTACTACTAATTTAGACTAGATCGGTAGAAAGTTTTAGATTTTATTGGAATTTGAATTTTTCTTTAGTACTTTTTGACGATGAAGATTTCAGTAAACTTCAGTTTTTTTTTATTAAGGTTTAAATTCAATTTAATTTGAAAAAAATAAAAAAAAAAAAAAAAAAAAAAAAAAAAAAAAAAATCATTTAAAACAAGGTTGTAAAGTTGCACATTACTTTCTAGTTTTCATGAAAAAAAAATTTTTCGAGATTTTCATGCCAGTATGCTTAGAATTGTCCAAAACGTCGAGAAAAGTGGTTTAGAAAAAATGTCCGTTATGTATGCGTGTGTGTGTGTGTGTTGTCCTGGGCTCCGAAAATTCGATGATCTATTACTCAGTCACCGTTCGAGCGATATGGCTCAAATTTGGCAAGTGGAGTAGTTGCCCCGCTTTGAATGTTGAGATTTTGAAAAAAAAAAAAAAAAAAAAAAAAAAAAAAAAAAAAAAAAATCAGCCATTTTGATTTTATGGTACTTTTAATTTTTTGAAAAAAGGGCGTGGTCGCTCTAACTTTCGTAAAAATTAGACGATTTTGCTAAATAGTTGTTTATAAATAAATATACGTTTAATGTTGTTTGGCATTGCATTTGGGCGAAATCGGTAAAGCGGTTCAGATTTTATAGATGTTTGAATTTTTCGAAAAAAAAAAATCATTTTTTTTTATAAATCACGTCGAATTTCACCAATTTAACCGAAATGTTTTACAAACGAAAAGGAGCATGCAGCTATGCCACATACCAAATTTGACGATGATCGGTAAAGTGGTTCAGATTTTACGACATTTTGAAATTTACAAAAAAAAAAAAACCGATTTTCGCTCTAGCATCAGCAAAATTTGATAATGCGAGACAAAAGTTTGTACTCAATGGAAATAAGAATGCAAAGTAGAACTTTACACATTGCTTCATATATAATTTTTATTTTTTTAAATTTATAATGACCGCTTGTCCCAAAATAGAATTGCTCATAACTCTCGAATGGCGTGATGAATCGAGATGAAAATGTACACAAAAGCGGAGGATAAACTCCGTTTTCGTTATTTCGATTAAGGTAATCCTTGCGCATTAAGCTGAGGTCAAATAAGTTTTCGAAAAATGGGAGGGAATTGCAAACACTTTTCGCCAATATAAACAAGGCTGCAAAGTAGAACTTTGCAAATTGCTTCCTCATCATTGTTGGATTTTTAAATAGCTTCCTCTATAAGGAAGCCAAAGTAGATTAACATACTTAATATACTAGTTTATGAATAAAAACTTCCAGTAAAAGTACACTAAATTTCAAGTAGATTTTTTTTACTGTGTAATGTAATTGTCTATAAAAAAGATGTATTGATGTATACAAAAAAATGTACGTTTCATATGTTAATTAAAAATTATACTACACCCAAATGTTCATAATAAAAATATGAACATTTATAAATTTTATTTTTATTGGTTTAAAATTTTTATTATAAGTATGGTTTAAAATTTATTTCTTCAGTGGTTGCTAGACAAATTTGGCAAATGAAAAATTGTTAAATAAGGATTCCCTTGACGAATCAATCTCTCCAATATAATATGCGAATGATTCTTATTTAGCCATTTTTCATGTACCCAATTTGTTTATTAATTACACAGTTTTTCTTTCAGTCGGGAGTTTGTAAATTTTTTTGAGGAAGAGCAGAAGCATTCTGAACCAAAACGGATGTGTATACTATTTTGTATACCTCGCGCATAATGGATAGTGACTTAAAAGTCGAAGTGTCGTCTACGAGGGACGATCGTGTTACGTCCCTTCGAAAATCTCCTCGGGTTTCTCGAGAACCAACAGTGGTGGACTCTCGAGTGTCTGGGAGGATGACGACAAGCAGGATAGAAAGAAGCAAAAGGAAAAAGAAAAAGAGGACGCGACAGAGGAAGGGATTCGACGTGGCCAGTACATAGGATAAGTATCCGATGAACAGGACACTTCTAATCTCAACTGAGACCTAGTTAACATCGTTGTAAACTTACGTCAATTTGGCTCTTTAAAACCTTGATTTTTTTTTACAACATTGTTAGAAAAGATTGCAAGTTGTTATTCATAAACTCGTCATCGAAATTTAATATACAATTGTGGTATAAAATTCATGTACTTTTCTAGTAAAATTAAAGCAATTATTAAAATTCAAGCAATTTTACTGTAAAATTAAAGTAAATTATTGAATGTGCTGTACCATACGTTAATTTGACATTACACTTGTATACTAAATTTAATATACTAGTTTATGAATAAAAACATCCAGTAAAAGTTGAATGAAAACAAATGTTATTTATTGAATTAATTAAACAATATTGCACAACTGCTAAATATTTAGCTTCGTAATAAAATTATTATAGTTTATGCACAATTGGAAAAAAATTAAAAAATATGCTACAATAACTTATAATTAGCTTATACATTATTTATGAGTGCCACGTGTGCTTGATAAAAGATTACATATAATTATAGAAAGTCAAGGCTTGAATCGATCATAAATCACATAATCATTAATACAGTCTTGAGTAAACACTTTGAAGGCTGCAATACCATTTGGCAATACCACCTTAATGTTCTTTTTTGCCGTCCATCTGGAATGTATAATTTCTGAAGGGTAATATTTTATCATTCGTTACAACGTGTTATCCGCATAGTTCAATACATAATTTTGCGTAAATACAAAAATAGCATGAAATAAAAATTGTTAAAAATCGTATAATTATTATTTCTAAAAATATTTATCTTCACACCTTGACAAAAAATCCATAATTACAAACAATTACTAGAGTTAAAAAAAAAAAAAAAATTTCATAGAAATATTTATAGAAATAAAGCCCTTAATATTAGCTCACAATTTTTCGTACAATATCAATGAAAACAATTGTTTCACAATTATTCAAAATTTTATTCAACCCAATGTTTTATACAATTAATTTTCATTTTTAAAATAAATAATGAAGGCTTGCTGTTTATTTATCAACACTCAAGCTTTTTTCAGTGCAGCTTTAAAATAATCTGATAGACAATCGAGGCCAAAAAGACATTGATGAAGTAAGCAAGCTTCTCGAGTTAAGATATCACGATTATCCATCAAACCTCAACGATTCTCTCTAATTTTGCGTAAATACAAAAATAGCATGATATAAAAATTGTTAAAAATCGTATAATTATTATTATTTTTAATAATCATCTTCACACCTTGACAAAAAATCCATAATTACAAATGATTACTAAATTAGAGTAAAAAAAATAAAAATATTTCGTAGAAATATTCATAGAAATAAAGCCCTTAATATTAGCTCACAATTTTTCGTACAATATCAATGAAAACAATTGTTTCACAATTATTCAAAATTTTATTCAACCCAATGTTTTATACAATTAATTTTCATTTTTAAAATAAATAATGAAGGCTTGCTGTTTATTTATCAACACTCAAGCTTTTTTCAGTGCAGCTTTAAAATAATCTGATAGACAATCCAGGCCAAAAAGACATTGATGAAGTAAGCAAGCTTCTCGAGTTAAGATATCACGATTATCCATCAAACCTCAACGATTCTCTCTAATTTTGCGTAAATACAAAAATAGCATGATATAAAAATTGTTAAAAATCGTATAATTATTATTATTTTTAATAATCATCTTCACACCTTGACAAAAAATCCATAATTACAAATGATTACTAAATTAGAGTAAAAAAAAATAAAAATATTTCGTAGAAATATTCATAGAAATAAAGCCCTTAATATTAGCTCACAATTTTTCGTACAATATCAATCAAAATAATTGTCTCACAATTATTCAAAATTTTATTTAACCCAATGTTTTATACAATTAATTTTCATTCTTGAAATAAATAATGGGGGCTTGCTGTTTATTTATCAACACTCAAGCTTTTTTCAGTGCAGCTTTAAAATAATCTGATAGACAATCGAGGCCAAAAAGACATTGATGAAGTAAGCAAGCTTCTCGAGTTAAGATATCACGATTATCCATCAAACCTCAACGATTCTCTCTAATTTTGCGTAAATACAAAAATAGCATGATATAAAAATTGTTAAAAATCGTATAATTATTATTATTTTTAATAATCATCTTCACACCTTGACAAAAAATCCATAATTACAAATGATTACTAAATTAGAGTAAAAAAAATAAAAATATTTCGTAGAAATATTCATAGAAATAAAGCCCTTAATATTAGCTCACAATTTTTCGTACAATATCAATGAAAACAATTGTTTCACAATTATTCAAAATTTTATTCAACCCAATGTTTTATACAATTAATTTTCATTTTTAAAATAAATAATGAAGGCTTGCTGTTTATTTATCAACACTCAAGCTTTTTTCAGTGCAGCTTTAAAATAATCTGATAGACAATCGAGGCCAAAAAGACATTGATGAAGTAAGCAAGCTTCTCGAGTTAAGATATCACGATTATCCATCAAACCTCAACGATTCTCTCTAATTTTGCGTAAATACAAAAATAGCATGATATAAAAATTGTTAAAAATCGTATAATTATTATTATTTTTAATAATCATCTTCACACCTTGACAAAAAATCCATAATTACAAATGATTACTAAATTAGAGTAAAAAAAAATAAAAATATTTCGTAGAAATATTCATAGAAATAAAGCCCTTAATATTAGCTCACAATTTTTCGTACAATATCAATCAAAATAATTGTCTCACAATTATTCAAAATTTTATTTAACCCAATGTTTTATACAATTAATTTTCATTCTTGAAATAAATAATGGGGGCTTGCTGTTTATTTATCAACACTCAAGCTTTTTTCAGTGCAGCTTTAAAATAATCTGATAGACAATCGAGGCCAAAAAGACATTGATGAAGTAAGCAAGCTTCTCGAGTTAAGATATCACGATTATCCATCAAACCTCAACGATTCTCTCTAATTTTGCGTAAATACAAAAATAGCATGATATAAAAATTGTTAAAAATCGTATAATTATTATTATTTTTAATAATCATCTTCACACCTTGACAAAAAATCCATAATTACAAATGATTACTAAATTAGAGTAAAAAAAATAAAAATATTTCGTAGAAATATTCATAGAAATAAAGCCCTTAATATTAGCTCACAATTTTTCGTACAATATCAATGAAAACAATTGTTTCACAATTATTCAAAATTTTATTCAACCCAATGTTTTATACAATTAATTTTCATTTTTAAAATAAATAATGAAGGCTTGCTGTTTATTTATCAACACTCAAGCTTTTTTCAGTGCAGCTTTAAAATAATCTGATAGACAATCGAGGCCAAAAAGACATTGATGAAGTAAGCAAGCTTCTCGAGTTAAGATATTACGATTATCCATCAAACCTCAACGATTCTCTCTAATTTTGCATAAATACAAAAATAGCATGATATAAAAATTGTTAAAAATCGTATAATTATTATTATTTTTAATAATTATCTTCACACCTTGACAAAAAATCCATAATTACAAATGATTACTAAATTAGAGTAAAAAAAAATAAAAATATTTCGTAGAAATATTCATAGAAATAAAGCCCTTAATATTAGCTCACAATTTTTCGTACAATATCAATCAAAATAATTGTCTCACAATTATTCAAAATTTTATTTAACCCAATGTTTTATACAATTAATTTTCATTCTTGAAATAAATAATGAAGGCTTGCTGTTTATTTATCAACACTCAAGCTTTTTTCAGTGCAGCTTTAAAATAATCTGATAGACAATCGAGGCCAAAAAGACATTGATGAAGTAAGCAAGCTTCTCGAGTTAAGATATCACGATTAATCCATCAAACCTCAACGATTCTCTCTAATTTTGCGTAAATACAAAAATAGCATGATATAAAAATTGTTAAAAATCGTATAATTATTATTATTTTTAACAATTATCTTCACCTCTTGACAAAAAATCCATCATAAAAATTGATTACTAATCTAATGTAAAAGAAGAAAAATATTTCATAGAAATGAAGCTCTTAATATTAGCTCACAATTTTTTGTACAATATTAATGAAAATAATTGTTTCATAATTATTCAAAATTTTATTCAACCCAATGTTTTATTTATCTATTTATTCAATTAATTTCCATTAAAAAAAAAACAATGGAACTTGCTGTTTATTTACGAATACTTAAGCTTTTTTTCAGTGCAGCTTTAAAATAATCTGATAGACAATCAAGGCCAAGAAGGTATTGTTGAAGTAAGCAAACTTCTCGAGTTAAGATATCAGGATTATCCATCAAACCTCAACGATTCTCTCTAATTTTGCGTAAATACAAAAATAGCATGATATAAAAATTGTTAAAAATCGTATAATTATTATTATTTTTAATAATTATCTTCACACCTTGACAAAAAATCCATCATTAAAAATGATTACTAATCTAATGTAAAAAAAGAAAAATATTTCATAGAAATGAAGCCCTTAATATTAGCTCACAATTTTTCGTACAATATTAATGAAAATAATTATTTCATAATTATTCAAAAATTTATTTAACCCAATGTTTTATTTATCTATTTATTCAATTAATTTCCATTTAAAAAAAACAATGGACACTTGCTGTTTATTTACGAATACTCAAGCTTTTTTTCAGTACAGCTTTAAAATAATCTGATAGACAATCAAGGCCAAAAAGGTATTGTTGAAGTAAGCAAACTTCTCGAGTTAAGATATCAGGATTATCCATCAAACCTCAACGATTCTCTCTAATTTTCGGTAAATACAAAAATAGCATGATATAAAAATTGTTAAAAATCGTATAGTTATTATTATTTTTAACAATTATCTTCACCTCCTGACAAAAAATCCAGCATTAAAAATGATTACTAATCTAATGTAAAAAAAGAAAAATATTTCATAGAAATGAAGCCCTTAATATTAGCTCACAATTTTTTGTACAATATTAATGAAAATAATTGTTTCATAATTATTCAAAAATTTTTTTAACCCAATGTTTTATTTATCTATTTATTCAATTAATTTCCATTTAAAAAAAACAATGGACACTTGCTGTTTATTTACGAATACTCAAGCTTTTTTTCAGTGCAGCTTTAAAATAATCTGATAGACAATCAAGGCCAAAAAGGTATTGTTGAAGTAAGCAAACTTCTCGAGTTAAGATATCAGGATTATCCATCAAACCTCAACGATTCTCTCGGGTCATCAATTTTTTATAGCCTCAGCGCGAACCACCTCAAAGATTGTGAAGTGTTACCTCTCGTGGCATAGCGATATACCTCATCAAGCCGCGGAGCGGTCATTCGATGAAGCGATAAACACGTGTCCGCACCCTCTTGACCGACTCATCGATCGCTATACCAAAGTATATATATATATATCTACAGTACATATACAGTATCTCCACAGGGAGATATCTATAGATAATCAAAGTCGATCCCCTTGAGAGTACCTTCGTTTTGCCAGCTTCTCGACTCTTATACACAACTTGTATAGGTGGTAGAGGATAGGGCTAAAAAAAAAAAAAAAGTTTCACGTACATCGGATAAATATAATTTGTCGCGATTTCCGAGATACCAGCGAAATTGTCGAGATTGCTCGACCCCTCATCAAAACCCTTCGCGGATACCAATTTACGTATTATGGTTTATTACGAATTTATGAGTGAGATTATCATGCTGCTTGATGCTCCCGTTTAGTGCCAAGGACGTATGATTTACGACGAGTAAAGTACATGATCGTGAACGGTATAAGGATTTTGGAGCACTGTAAAAATTGTCACATACACGTAATGATTTTTTTATAACCTGTATGTAGTCAAAAATGTTTCTTTTTGCTTCCTCGTAGAGGAAGCTTTGTTTTCATGAAAAATTTTCTTTTCGAGATTTTCATGCCAGTATGCTTAGAATTGTCCAAAACGTCGAGAAAAGTGGTTTAGAAAAAATGTCCGTATGTATGTGTGTGTGTGTGTTCTGGGCTCCAAAAATTCGATGAACTATTACTCAGTAACCGTTCGAGCGATATGGCTCAAATTTGGCACGCAAGTGGAGTAGTTGCCCCGCTTTGAATGTTAAGATTTTTGAAAGAAAACAATCAGCCATTTTGATTTTATGGTACTTTAAATTTTTTGAAAAAAGGGCGTGGTTGCTCTAACTTTCGTAAAAATTAGACGATTTTGCTAAATAGTTGTTTATAAATAAATACACATACAATGTTGTTTGGTATTGCATTTGGGCGAAATCGGTAAAGCGATTCAGATTTTATAGATGTTTGAATTTTTCGAAAAAAAATCATTTTTTTTATAAATCACGTCGAATTTCTCCAATTTAACTGAAATGTTTTACAGACGAAAATGAACTTGCAGCTATGCCACGTACCAAATTTGACGATGATCGGTAAAGTGGTTCAGATTTTACGACATTTTGAAATTTACAAAGAAAAAAACGATTTTCGCTCTAGCATCAGCAAAAATTGATCATGCGAGACAAAAGTTTGTACTCAATGGAAATAAGAATGCAAACTAGAACTTTACACATTGCTTCATATATAATTTTTATTTTTTTAAATTTATAATGACCGCTTGTCCCAAAATAGAATTGCTCATAACTCTCGAACGGCGTGACGTATCGAGATGAAAATTTACACAAAAGAGGAGGAAAACTCCGTTTTCGTTATTTCGATTAAGGTAGTCCTTGCGCATTAAGCGGAGGTCAAATAAGTTTTCGAAAAATGAGAGGGAATTGCAAACACTTTTCGCCAATATAAGCAAGGCTGCAAAGTAGAACTTTGCAAATTGCTTCCTCATTATTGTTGGATTTTTACAAAGCTTCCTCTATAAGGAAGCCAAAATAGATTAACATGCTTCCTCATAGAGGTAGATTTGTAAAAATCCAACAATAATGAGGAAGCAATTTGCAAAGTTCTACTTTGCAGCCTTATTTACATAAAAATTGACACTGATATGATACATCGGTCTCTATTATTTAAAGAAATTTTCAGATCATTAATAGTCCGAAGAAAAAATATTCGCGGTGCTGTATTAATATCACAGCCGAATCAGGTTTCGATGTGATAATTTCAGACTATAATGATATTAGAACTTTGCTTTAATTTTCATTTTACTGAAATATTTAACAGATTAATAACCTTTTATATTTTTATTGTTATTATATTTATAAATAGTGCACAAATTATCTGACATATGACAATTTTCTATATATTCTTTAAATAGTTGTAAATATAATTAAAAAAATTTATACAAAGATTTCATTTTTGGTAAATATTCTAATAAAAGTAAAATCAATTTATTATTATTATTTGTTATTATTATTTATTATTGCATGAGTACATTGGAATTTTACAAATGTGCCTAATGTACCCCTGAATCTCTTTAGTTGCATAAGTGCATAAAGCACTTGTTCGCGCTTAAAGTTCAAACAATTCCAATTTTGCAATCTTTCGAAAGATTTGTGTAACAGGAAAACGATTTCCCCTGTTTTATTTGAAAACTTAAAAACTAATAACTAAAATTACGATTTGCGTAAACCTTTTAAGATACTACAATATGCGACACGGAAAAAAAGATTAGTTGCCATAACCAAGAAATGAGTTAACACAACCAATCGATTATTCGTGCGAATAGAGTGCGTGTGTCGGTGCAGCGATCTTATTTAATACTTATAATATATATAATCAGAATTCCCAAAAATTAAGAAAACAAACAAATTTTTCCGATAATTCCAAATCTTATCGAATCGGAAACTCTTTATAGATTTGACTCAAATTGATTACCAATTGTCCTTTAACATTCTTTCAATTGTAAATTAATATTTAGCTTGAAAACTTCAAATTTGCGAGGTCTGGAGCATTTCCAGACTTTAGAAAAAAATGTAAAGTCCCATCATTATATGGGGCTTTGCAGTTTTAGTAAAGCAGTACGACCTCTTTGCTCAAAGAAATAAATACAGGATTTCCAATTCTGGAAACCTGGCATGGATTTTGCTAAAAGTAACAGTGAACAAAGAAGTCTGATTTACTTGACTGCAGAATTTCAATTCTCCCCGATCTCTTCGCTTATCATCTTATTCACGATTGTTCTGTTGATCCGCATGTAGTGACTCCACGTACGCCTGGTTTTGTTGCTGCCATAGAGACTACGTCGCACTTTGTCGTTCAACATCTTAAGGGGAGAAAACTCTTTGGACGCCCGAAAATTAGTCATTTTGTACGAATTTTTTTAAATGTGTTAAAATAATCTTATGCTTCTGAAACTTCGACCTTATTTTATTAGATCTTTTAACATTGGAAAAACATTTTTCTTTTTTTTACAACACAAAATGGTGGCGTTATTCCGCGATTATCCCGAAACTACATTTTCAAAAACTGCTCGTGCTGTGGCTTAAAAAGTTATCGACCGATCTAGCCGAAATTTTGGGAGGTTTCTGTCTATATCATTAACGGAAGGATATACCTACAGCTTTAAGGATATCGCTTCAATAAATTATTTTTTGAGGTGACAATTGTCGAAAAAAATAGCCGAAAATTGAAGCTTTTCATTCAAAAGTCTATTTGATATTTAATTTTATACTTTTTAAATAATTTTATAGGTTTATCCTTCCCCTACAATTGTTAGTAAACGAAAAAAGAAATATTTTTCTGATTCAGATCACTCGAAAAAATACTGTAAATGCAGCAGTTTTCCATGCCGCCGGAAAGCAGGCAGAAAGAAGAATTCATAACGTCGCCATTTTGTGTTGTAAAAAAAAAAAATAAAAATGTTTTTCAAATGTTGAAAGATCTAATAAAATAAGGTTAAAGTTTCGGAATGATAAGATTATTTCATCACCTTTAAAAAAATTCGTACAAAATAACCAATTTTCGCGCGTCTAAAGGTGTTTCTCCCCTTAAGCCTAGTTTAATATACGGAATTAACACATAATCCGGAAAACCCGAAATATTGTAAAGTCAACCAACTTGAGAATTCAAACCTCACGCGCCCGATGTGCTTGACAAAACTGTCAGAATTGCAACTGTCAAACGTGTTAAACACGAACTCGGTCTCGATCTGATCTCGCGCGAATTTGGACCAATCACAGGGCGAATAACGTAACAAAAATGGACCAACTCACAATTCGATAAAATCTCGCAACATACTTTTTTGAGAAGGACAACTCAAATGGTAACCAACGATTCGACTGGTAATACCGACGATTCGAATGATAATACCGACGATTCGAATGGTAGTCCCAACGATTGGATTAGTTAACCTAACTAATCTCGCGAGAACTAATCGTGAATAATTGAGGTTACTATTCGATATGGTTGAGGCAACTAATTTTTTAGACATTGTGTATAGCAAATCGAAAACGTAGTTGCCACAACCAAACATTTCTTTCCGTGTATTACACTGTATCTATACTTGTAAAAATGAGTTCAAACAAAAAACAAATACACAGTTATATTTTTTATAGACGAAAATCTTAATCGGAAGATACAATTTTTTTTAAATATTAAGAAGGCAGGAAAATATTTTTTGTTTAGAATATTAATTGTGCAAAAACAAATCTGAGAGTAAGAGTGCATTGTTGTCACGTAATTCACAGCGCGAATAACGTGACAACAATGGACCAACTCACAATTCGATAAAATCTCGCCACATACTTTTTAGAGAAGGACAACTCAAATGGTAACCAACGATTCGACTGGTAATACCGACGATTCGAATGGTAGTCCCAACTATTCGAGTGGTAGTCCCAACGATTGGATTAGTTAACCTAACTAATCTCGCGAGAACTAATCATGAATAATTGAGGTTACTATTCGATATGGTTGAGGCAACTAATTTTTTAGACATTGTGCAAATTAGGCATTATGCAAATCGAAAACGTAGTTGCCACAACCAAACACTTCTTTCCGTGTATTACACTGTATCTATACTTGTAAAAATGAGTTCAAACAAAAAACAAATACACGGTTATATTTTTTATAGACGAAAATCTTAATCGAAAGATACAATTTTTTTTAAATATTAAGAAGGCAGGAAAATATTTTTTGTTTAGAATATTAATTGTGCAAAAACAAATCTCAGAGTAAGAGTCCGGTGTACCATTTCAGTGTTAATTTTCCACGAAGCTATAAAACGTTGCGTCGCAGCATCTCGGCTCTCACGCAAAAACCTCAGGATCTTATCTAACAGTGAGTCTCGGACTGCAACATCCTTAAACCCGTGAATGCATAATGGTGAATCGTATCTTCGCGAGCGTCTCTGTTGACTCCCAAAGAAACTAGATCATTAAGGCCTACATATATATATATATAAATATATATATATATATATATAAATATATATATATATATATATATAAACGTAACCCACGTATTTGCGTATATAGATACGAAAAGACTCCTAGCACGTATACTCTGAATATCCATACGCAGACACATTAGCATCCTTGGATTTCTTGCCTCAAGTTCAGTGCACTTTCCGGTCTGGCTGAATTTATACGTATACGCAATCTGACATCTGCTCTGCCTGAATAAATGCATATAATTATATCTATATGTATATATCGCGAATAGACTGTAACCAGTACAAGTGTATTAACGTGTGGCACGTATAAGTATATTCACTGCCGTAATCTCGCTGTGTATACGCGCCTCTCGCTCTCGTTTCAAACCTCCAGAGCAGACGAACTTCAGAACTCTCTACGTGGACTTGATTCCGATGCCTTTTCTTCACTCTCGAGATTACTTTGTGACTCGTCGTGAATCCTGGTGTCCTGCTCTGTGATCCTTAGAGAATCTCGTGGTGAGTGCACGATGCTCTCGTCAAGAGCTCAACTATGGTTTTTGCTCAGAGAAGTATCGCGCATCGAGAGAAAATGTTTCCGTGATTCAAAGAAATTTTATTAAAATCCCAACTTATAAAATATTTCTTTGAATGAATGAAATTTCCTTAAAATCACAACCTATGAAATATTTCTTGGAAATCAATGAAATTTCATTGAAATCCCAACCCATGAAACATTTCATCGAAATCAATGAAATTGCATCAAAATCGCAACGTATGAAATATTTCTTTGAAATCAATGAATTTCATTAAAACCCTAACCTATGAAACATTTGTTTGAAATCAATGAAATTTCATTCAAATCGCAACCTATGAAATATTTCTTTGAAATCAATGAAATTTCATAAAAATCCTAACCTATGAAACGTTTCTTTGAAATCATTGAAATTTCATTCAAATCCCAATCTATGAAACATTTCTTTGAAATCAATGAAATTTCGTTAAAATCGCTGCCTATGAATCATTTCATTGAAATCAATGAACTTTCATTAAAATTCCAACCTATGAAACATTTCTTTGAAATCAATTAAATTTCATTAAGATCGCAGCCTATGAAATATTTCTTTGAAATCAATGAACTTTCATTAAAATTCCAACCTATGAAACATTTTTTTTTAAATCAATAAAATTTCATTAAAATCGCTGCCTATGAAACATTTCTTTGAAATCAATTAAATTTTATTAAAATCCCAAGCTATGAAACATTTCTTTGAAATCAATGAAATTTCATTCAAATCGCGGCCTATGAAACATTTCTTTGAAATCAATGAAATTTCATTAAAATCGCAGTCTATGAAATATTTCTTTTAAATCAATGAAATTTCATAAAAATCCCAACATATGAAAAATTTCTTTGAAATCAATGAAATTTCATTAAAATCGCTGCCTATGAAACATTTCTTTGCAATCAATGAACTTTCATTAAAATTCCAACCTATGAAACATTTTTTTTAAATCAATGAAATTTCATTAAGATCGCAGCCTATGAAATATTTCTTTGAAATCAATGAACTTTCATTAAAATTCCAACCTATGAAACATTTTTTTTTAAATCAATAAAATTTCATTAAAATCGCTGCCTATGAAACATTTCTTTGAAATCAATTAAATTTTATTAAAATCCCAAGCTATGAAACATTTCTTTGAAATCAATGAAATTTCATTCAAATCGCGGCCTATGAAACATTTCTTTGAAATCAATGAAATTTCATTAAAATCGCAGTCTATGAAATATTTCTTTTAAATCAATGAAATTTCATAAAAATCCCAACATATGAAAAATTTCTTTGAAATCAATGAAATTTCATTAAAATCGCTGCCTATGAAACATTTCTTTGCAATCAATGAACTTTCATTAAAATTCCAACCTATGAAACATTTATTTTAAATCAATGAAATTTCATTAAGATCGCAGCCTATGAAATATTTCTTTGAAATCAATGAACTTTCATTAAAATTCCAACCTATGAAACATTTATTTTAAATCAATGAAATTTCATTAAGATCGCAGCCTATGAAATATTTCTTTGAAATCAATGAACTTTCATTAAAATTCCAACCTATGAAACATTTTTTTTTAAATCAATAAAATTTCATTAAAATCGCTGCCTATGAAACATTTCTTTGAAATCAATTAAATTTTATTAAAATCCCAAGCTATGAAACATTTCTTTGAAATCAATGAAATTTCATTCAAATCGCGGCCTATGAAACATTTCTTTGAAATCAATGAAATTTCATTAAAATCGCAGTCTATGAAATATTTCTTTTAAATCAATGAAATTTCATAAAAATCCCAACATATGAAAAATTTCTTTGAAATCAATGAAATTTCATTAAAATCGCTGCCTATGAAACATTTCTTTGCAATCAATGAACTTTCATTAAAATTCCAACCTATGAAACATTTGTTTAAATCAATGAAATTTCATTAAAATCGCAACCTATGAAACATGCCTTTGAAATCAATGAAATAATATACTTAAGCTAATATTATATTTTCTTTGAATGATTATAAATTCAATGAAATGTAATGACATTGAATCAATGAAAATTATCCTTGAACCAAGGAATCATTTTTCATTGATTTCAAAGAAATCGTCTTCGAGACACTATAAAAAAAAAACGTCACCTATAAAATTACATGTCGCTAAAGGAATAAAAGCACGGTACAGGTTGCTTTAAAAAAATGTTATTCTATGCCGTACGAGATGTAAAAAGGTAAAAAATAATTTATTTCAATAAACACCGATACCGGCCTATCCATTTTTGTCGACTTCTCGCGACTAATGACTCAACTGTTTCTTTGAATCAATGAAATTATTTCTTTGAATCAATGGAACCATTTCATTGAAATCCAAATGCACCATTTCATTGAAAGCAAAGAAACATTTCCTTAAAGTCAACGAAAAAAATTCAATCCACCCATTTCTTTGGAATCAATGAAAATTTTTTCTCGGTGCGGCAAGTGCAAGTAACAACTATTAATAGTTAGAGACTTTTAATTTATAGTAGGCTCAGTTTTTTTAGAATAGAAGGAATCTCAAAAATATGTAAAAAATTATGACTAATTATAAGTGATCATTTTCAAAAATAGTATTGAAATTTTTTAACCCACTTTTAATAGTAACCAATATTAGATTTTTTCTCAGCGTTGCTCTTCTATTTCCACAAAATTTAATTTTCAAATAAGGTCTAACTTCTTTGCTTTTTTCTTTTATTATTTATTTGCAAATCTCTATCATTTCATTTCATAAACGAATATCGTATAATTTCATAATCATCGTTTTGCAACAATTATCTGCAGATTTGATACAAAGATGTTCAAATTCTTAAATAAAAACTACATTTCTTTTATTTATAAAGCGCCATGAACATTTTCTTTTAAAAAACAGTATCGTTAACTAAAACAAGACTTCCTCAATCTTTTAAGCAAAATATTTTTATAACCACTGCGGCTCATGATTATTAACCATAACCGTCATAATAAGCGCACCATAAAAGTCTATTTCAAAAAGTAATAGGGACTTTCATCTCTGTTTATCTGTATTTAAGTTCAGTACCAAAATAATATCTTAAAGACCAAATTTAAATGACCATAAAAAATAAATCAATCAGATTTCGAGCAACTTTATTTCCGTATATAAATGACTCTAAAAACTTTTTGTTAATTCACCTTATTAACAACATTTCTTCTAAGCTTAGTTATTAAAACAATTATTTTTTCAAATTTTGTCTTATGCCAATATTTTTCCTAACAATTTAGTAAAAAAAATTTTTTAAATAAAGTATAGAAATACACTAATTTACTAATAATCAACAAATTATTCCCACGAATAATTAACATTATATAATAAATCATTAAATCAACAAACAAAGAGCCTGTTGATATTTCTAAGTAACTCGAAGTACAAATATCTTTGCCATGAACTCTGCCTGTGCAGTTCTGACTATACAATGCATAGCTCTTTCCACCTTTTCTTATTCCAACTTGCTTTGCTGCTCCTGACGCTGCTGATGCTGCTGCTGCTGCTGCAGTGACATTGACGTGCAGCTCTCAGCGAGTGCAGTACACGAGGGCCATCTAGGTCTATCCTAGTTTTTGCCTAGGATACGAAGACTAAAGCCACCTTGCCTCGCTTCACTGCAGTGCAGTGCTTACGTATATATATATATATATATATATATATATATATATCTATATATATATATAGATATATAGACGAGTAGCAAGCTGCAGGATATTACACCGCAACAGAGGAGAACGAGACTGGGCAGAGTTTCGAACCATCTACGGACTCTCGTCGTCTCCGTAAGACGCACGTTTATTTCCCTTGCTATACTCTCTAACTTCAGCTACCTTAACAGCGTGTATACATAGTATTGAGTCGAATGTATATGTGTAGAAGAAAGCTGAGGATCGATGTGTGGCTGCTGTTGCTGCTGCTGCTTCAACACCTACACCTTCCTGCTCACTCTGGCACCTAGAAAACCTAGCCGGTCTACTATCCGATAAGGTAATCCACCGGCGAGCGATTCTATATAGCTATTCGTCTCCAGATTTCGCGAAGGAGAAATACTACTATGCCTGGGAAGGAGAGAGTGTGCGCTGAGCATTGTACGAGACACACAAGGCTGCACTAGAACCTGAATGCCGCATGTTCTCAAGAAGTTCAAGTACAATTAGAAGTGTCTTAACGATAGTTGCGTCGAATCGACGGTTTTAGATATGACTGCTGCATGTTCTGAAGACGTTCAAGTAAACTGAGAGAAAATTATTAGTATTAGTAACTATAAAGTGACAACTATTCATTTTTAGTTCGTACGATCAATTTTGCTTCCTCATAGAGGAAGCTTTGTTTTCATGAAATTTTTTTTTTTTCGAGATTTTCATTTCAGTATGCTTAGAATCACCTAAAACGTCGAGAAAAGTGGTTTAGAAAAAATGTCCGTATGTATGTATGTGTGTGTGTGTGTGTGTGTGTGTGTGTGTGTGTGTGCTGGGCTTCGAAAATTCAATCTCCTCTCACTCGGTAACCGTTCGAGCGATCCGGCTCAAATTTGGCACGCAAGTAGAGTAGCTGCCCCTCTTTGAATGTTGTGATTTTTGCCAAAATATGTGAAGTCATTAAGATTTTATGTTGATTTTAATTTGTTGAAAAAAGGGCGTGGTCGCTCTAACTTTCGTAAAAGTCCGCCGATTTGGCTAAATAGTTCTTCATAACTGAAGATACGTTCAATGTTGTATGGTATTGAATTTCAACGAAATCGGTAAAGCGGTTCGGATTTTATAGAATTTTGAATTTTTCAAAAAAAATAGATTTTGATCTAAATTACGTCGAATTTCAACAAATGAACAGAAATTTTGTACAGACGAAAAATAACATTCAGAAATGTCATGTACCAAATTTGGTGATGATCGGTAAAGTCGTTCGGATTTTACACCATTTTTCATTTAAAAAAAAATGTAGATTTTCGCTATAACTTCCGGAAAAGTTGAGAAAGTACGACAAAAATTTGTATCTAATCAAAATTAGATGTAACGGTGTTTGCAGAGGTGATTTATAGCTGTATAAAACACCTCTGCAAAAGAGACACAAGGTATAAAAAAAAAAGATGCAAAGTAGAACCTTGCACATTGCTTCCTCATTATTTTTCGCTTTTTACAAAGCTTCCTCTATGAGGAAGCCAAAATTGAATAACATACTGCTTCCTCACAGAGGGAGCTTTGTAAAAAGCGAAAAATAATGAGGAAGCAATGTGCAAGGTTCTACTTTTTTAATAGTTGCCACAACTATCAAATAATTAATATAACTACCAAATAGTTACCATACCGTAACTATGAAAATAGTTGTATGGACTAAAAATTAATAGCTGTCACTTTATACACTCAGCAAAAAGCTTGGTTAGAATTACCAAAACATTGGTGAAAAACGTTATCAAAAAAACTTAGTGGGCACAACCAAGTTATTGACTAACATAACCAAGTTATTAGCTAACATAACCAAGCATTTGGTAAGACAATCCAGTATTTAGTACGCCTAATCAATAACTTGGTTGAACCTACCAAATTTTTCTTGGTAAAATTTTTAACCAACATCTTAGTAAGCCTAACCAAGCATTTTTCTCCGTGTAGTTGACTGTACTATTACGATTTCTCTGAGTGTACAATAGAAGAATATTAACACAGTTTTGTCGAATTAATGATTTTAGATATTTTTCTAACCTGACTGATACTGATACAAAACACAGCAGACTGCACTACACCGAGAGAAAAAGTTTCATTGATTCAATGAAATTTCATTAAAAACCCAACCTATGAAACATTTCTTTGAAATCAATTAAATAATATAGTTAAGCTAAAATTATATTTCCTTTCTATTATCAGAAATTTAATGAAATGAATTTTCATTGAATTAATGAAAATTTTTCATGAACCAAGCAACCGATTTTCAGTGATTTCAAAGAAATCGTCTTCGCGACACTAAAAGAAGAACGTAACCTATAAAATTACATGTCGCTGGTTCCATGTCTAAATAACACAGCATCAAAATAACACATACAATAACAGCACGACCAAAAATAATAAAGAACCTAAAGAATCGTGACGACCGCGACAAAAACCTAAAGAACCTAAGGAAAGAAATAAAGAGCCGACAAAAACCTAAAGAACCTAAAGAAAGAAGTACAGAGAAAACCTAACTGAGAATTAAAGAACGAAACCTAACGTGAAACCCCTATAGAACCTAAAGAAAAACTTTGACATGTGATATTATTGATTGAGATATTTTTATGTGATATTATTTACTGTAATATCACGGACATGTGATATTTAGACGTGATACGGTGCGCACATGCGTATAAGAAATCAAATTATGTTCCGAGAGTTATTTTGGAGTATGTTATTTTAACGTTGTGTTATTTTGGAGTGTGTTATTTTTGGTAAGCTATCTTATCGCCGAAAAGCGTATAACCGAAAGTTATAACCCCGAAAAACAAAACACGGCATTGGCTAGTTTCAGTGCATATCAAATGGATAATCTAAACTTTGAATTCAAGTTTAAACTCAAGTTTAAACTCAAGTTCGAGTTTAAGTTAGAACTGTATTTTCTGATGAGATGGAACTCAAGATCTAACTCAAGTTCGAACTCAAGATCAAACTCAAGTTCGAACTCAAGATCAAACTCAAGTTCGAATTCAAGTTCGAACTCAAGATCGAACTCAAGTTGGATTTTGAGAAATTTTAGTTCGATCGTAAGTAGATACTTAACTTTGTGACTTCACCCTATAAAAAATGTTCATTCCGGCAATCCAAAGTTCGCGCTGGCTTTTTGTAAGAGCAAAGGTATAATTATTTTGGATTACACCTCAAACAACGGCCGTTCATATATCAGATGGAAACCATATATTCACCCCTTGATTATTCGGCAGGTTTCGCGAATTATGAATATTTTTAGATATACACCTACCCTTTTCAAAACTTCACGCGTTGGCAGTGTATGTCATCCTTTGTTTCCCCTTGGAATCAAAGTGGCTGAAACAAAAAACATCAGATGTTCACTACGGTATTCATGCGTATCGCCGAAAGTGGTATGACCGAAAATCATAAACAAAACACTGCGCAGTCAGTTTGCGCTTAAGTCCGAACTTGAGAGTCATCTTACGATCGTATAGAAGATCGATCTTAAGTTCGAACTTAATTTTGAAGGTGAATGAATACTTAAGACCGATCTTAAGTTCGTGCTCAAGTTGGCGCTTCAGTGTGATCTTAAGGGGAGGGAGTCAGGTCAAAATAATTAAATTTGTAAATTCAATATCATCCAAATTCTCTTGCATATAAAAATGATCAATGAACTATATTGTTGGTACTGGATGAAAGGATTTTTTACTGCCATGTGACTTGCATATGCCTTTCCATATTATCTTAAGCAAAAGTCTTAGGTTTTCCACTCTGCGCGTGATTCAGACCAAACGGCTAGGCAGATTGGGCTAGTTGATGTCTCATTTTCTTCTTCATAAAAAGATACACCGGCTAAATGGAGCAAAATATTTTTTTTTTATTCTGAAAGCAAAGTTAATAACTGATTTAGAAAATAGCATAAAATTTATTTAGTAATAATTATGTCACTTGAAAAATATTACCTTTTATTAACTTTTGCTCCATTTAGCCGGTGTATCTTTTCATGAAGAAGAAAATGAGACGTCAACCAGCCCAATCTGCCTAGCAGTTTGGTCTGAATCACGCGCAGAATAGGTTTAAAACCAAGTTTCGGCAAATGGCATCTAAAGCTTACCACTCAAATAAAAATGTTCATGCTGTTTTCACCTTTGGGGCACCTTAGTACCTTTAATGAACAAAATAAAAATATTCTTTGCAAGTTAGATTATAGAATATTCTTAATAATGTTATTAATAAATGTTTTTTTTTACAAATAAATAAGTAAATGAATGCATAATTTGAAAAAAACCTGTAAATAATATGGGGATGATCACTTTTATTGACAATATCACTGAAAATTTATCCGGTGTTGACACATTCACAAATGTGCTGCACAAACATTAAATCATCACTTCATAACAAATTTACATATCTGATCACTTCTGATGATTGTTGATTTTGTTTTAAACTCTATTGATTGAAAAAAAACCGTAAATGGCCAACGGAATCAAACTAATAACATAATATGAACGAAAAATAAAAACGTCAATTCGAGGTTATGCGTCTCGCATGTAGCAGAAGTAACTTCTCGGGGCAGTAACACGCTGCGCATGCGATACGTGCTAAGATATCACAGCGCATGTCCTATTATTCGCGCGAATTCGAATATGATGTAATGTTACGTGTTGCGTTGAAGACATCACACTCTCATCGCGTCATTTGTATCGCGTTTCGCTAACCGGTTTAAAAAATGGTAAACAAATACAAATTTATTTACAAATACGTAATAAACTTTTTATTATATAGAAAACAATTATTAAAAAAACTGGTATATTGCAGAAATCGGCCATTTTTTCGGCTTCAGGTCTAAGATTTTGCAGGTTCAGAGGGTATACTTAACTAAACGAAACTGCCGAAGAGAAAAAAAAAAATATTTGATTTTTTTTTTTCAAGACCCTTAATTATTTTGTATGAACAAAAAATCGGCCATAATGTCTGCATATAACAAAAATAAATAAATAAAATAATTTAAAATTCAAATATAATGTTCTGGTAATTTTTACGACTTTTGAGAAAATTAAATATGAATGGTACCGTAGAAACTTAGCCATTTTTGCGAATTCCGGCTTATAACTTTACTAATAGATAGATTACATGGAAATGAATGTTTTCACTGAAAAAAAAAATAATCGATTTTTTTTAAATTTTTGACCTGACTCCCCCCCCCCCCCCCTTAAGCTGAAACTTAATTTTGAGTTCATGGTCAGCCTAATGGTTGAAGTTAAGATCGAACTTGAGAACGAACTTGGATACACTTTCTTCGTGTGTCCAAGGTGGGCAGAAGAGAAGAGAGCACTGACGGCTGCCCTGGGCATAGAGCCGATTCCGCAAAACGCAGTAGAGGAAATGCTACAGAGTGACGCGAAGTGGACGAGCATCACGGGATACGTGGAGAAGGTGCTGCTGACAAAGAACCAAAAGGAGTGCGCGAGGGGAATGCGTAACCCCTAATCCCTAAGCGCATGAATCTAGCGCCCAGGTTGGCGCAGAAATAACACCACCCTCATGCAATGCGAAAGCGGTTCCGGGGTGGGGCCAGTGTCAAGAAGAAAGGGATTGTGGTTTTTTAGTGGGTAAAAATCTCACACGGTTGGGAATTGCGCATCAACCCCAATGTCTTACTGAAGATTTTTCCACAATCTCTCGGGGAAAAAGAAAAAGAAAAAAAAGCTCGATCTTAAGTTTGACCAAGAATTTAAATTAAGTTTCAGCTTAAGATCACACTTAAGCGCCAACTTGAGCACGAACTTAAGATCCGTCTTAAGTATTCATTCACCTTCAAAATTAAGTTCGAACTTAAGATCGATCTTCAATACGATCGTAAGATGACTCTCAAGTTCGCACTTAAGCGCAAACTCACTGCGCAGTGTTTTGTTTATGATTTTCGGTCATACCACTTTCGGCGATATGCATGGATACCTTCACTACGATAGTGACAAGCGGGTCTATCCGACCGCACTTTTATAGACGTTTTCGATATCGATCGACATTGGATGATTTTCTCTGAACTTTCTTCCCATCTTTTCTTCACTGTATTTCTCTGTCTTTCTCTGCCTTATTCTGTAATTCGTTCACGTTTCGCACGATATAACGAATAATTATGGTTGACGGTTAATATTACCAAAAAATAGTTTACATGTGTAGTCTGTTGTGGTTTGAAAACTTACGTTGATACTTGAGTTAGGACGTCAGTTTGAACTGAATTTGGAGTTCAAGTTTCGTCTCAAGGTGGTTTTGAGTTCGATCTTGAGTCCCAACTTGAGTTCGATCTCATCAAAAAACAGAGTTCTAACTTAAATTCGAACTTGAGTTTAAACTTGAATTCGAAGTTCGGACTATCCATTTGATATTGAACTGAAACTAGCCGACGCCGTGTTTTTTTTTTTCGGGGTGATAACTTTCGGTTCTACGCTTTTCGACGATAAGACAGCTTACCTTATTTTTGTACACCGAAAGAAAAGATTTCATTGACGCCAAAGAAGTGGGTGGATTGATTTTTTTTCATTGTTTTCAACGAAATATTTCTTTGATTTCAATGAAATAGTACATTTGAATTTCAATGAGAACATTTCATTGCCTGTAAACAAAGATTTACTTAGTGAGCATATAATTAAGAAACAGTTTCATTGTTTCAAAGAGACGTTTTCATTGGTTCAAAGAAACGTTTTCATTGATCTCTCTCCCGCACCTAACCTCACTTTTTTTGTTTTCCGGTTCTCCCGAACGAACGACTTCGAATTTCGAGGAGTCAGAAGCTTAGCCTATTTCTGCCTAACTTCCTTACATACTCACAAAATTTGAGCTTTATTTGCCGCGTACTTGAGGAAAAAATAGGTTTCGAAATTTTGAGCTGGTAAGAAGAAGGTTTCATTGAATCAGAGACGATATCTTTATAATCAATGAAAAAGGTTCATTGGTTTAAACAAATGTTTCTTCAAATCAATGTCACTACTTTTCATTAAGTTTGAGATCATTCAAAGAAAAGATAGTATTGAAATTCAAGTACTTCATTTCATTGGCAAAGATTTCCGTGAATCAATGAAACTTTTTCTCTCGGTGTATGGTCCATTGTATGTCTTTGCAAAATCATCATTAATTTTTTTAAATGACATTTATTAGGTGACTGTGTCCTCTTAAAGCCAAATAAAAATATATTTTTTTGGTAGTTAGAGGAAAGTAGGGACCCGCATGTGTTTCTAATCAAACTACAGAAGCAGAGTCAAGCTACCGTATTAAAAAATCGATGGCTATACTCCGACGTATCATCGAGTCTAATGCGCGTGGAGGTCATGAACTTTTGTCTCCGGATTTCTTGCGATATCAACGTAGGTCTCGTGCAACCAGGGATCGTTCAACTACGAGTTTCGCATATCAACTCCATGTGCTCCTCTCCGCTATTTCTGTCGTTGCCAAATCACTCTTCGAGCGAATTCAATGGAATAATTTAGAACTTTATCCAATACAACAGAGGATAGCAAGGAGTTTATAAATGATTCATGAATCGAAAGACAATCCAGACTATGCATATATATATATACACTTGCTAAGCGGTCTTGAGAATAGCTAACTATACTATGGATCAATCTCAGAGTGTTCAGTTTCGCTAAAATAAAAAAAATTGAAAAAATAGTATATGCTAACTAGAAAGGGTGAACAGCAAACAGATTGCCAAGCCCACCAAGAGCGATACAGTGCCAAACTGTATAGAAGTTAGGAAACTGAGAGGATAGGCAGTCCTTTAAGGCGAGCGGTTAGGTTGTCCGTTGATGCGTAAGGACCGAGCTTAATCGTCTCTCGAAACGGATATCCCTAGTCCTTTGGCTCTAAGAAGGGCTGCACCGGGACCATACGGCGTTCGACGATCAGTAAAGCAGTCAGCCAAGGATTCCTCGGTCCGTTAGTCTGTTCGTCGATCAGCAGTCTTTTAGGAAGCGAGAGGAAGAGAGAGAGAAAAAAACGAAGATGAGGAAGAAGAAAAAAACGAAGATGAAGACGTGGAAGAAAAAATACAACATAAAAAACAGAGCATTTCCCGTGTAACTTGGTCCTGTATAACGCTCCTCTTATGCCAGACCTGTGAGTCTCAACATCTGACACGCCCGGCGATAATGCGACACTCTCTCTGCCTTGTAGCATAGGCACTGAGGGTAAGACTATACTTCAGAGTCAGGGGCAACGCGACTAGTGAATTATAGAATAATACACCAGTAAATAGAACGTTTAAGTTTTGTTTTTGGCGTATATTATATTTCGTGGCGTTTTATCGATATTTTGTTTATTCAATATTTTAATTACTGGATATTTCGATTATTCGATATTTTGATTGTACCATATTTTAATGATACGATTTTTTATTCAATCGAAATTTTAATTATTTGATTATACGATAATTCGGTAATTCGATAATTCGATAATTCGATAGTTCGATCATTCGATCATTCGATCATTCGATCATTCGATCATTCGATCATTCGATCATTCGATTATTCGATTATTCGATTATTCGATTATTCGATTATTCGATTATTCGATTATTCGATTATTCGATTATTCGATTATTCGATTATTCGATTATTCGATTATTCGATTATTCGATTATTCGATTATTCGATTATTCGATTATTCGATTATTCGATTATTCGATTATTCGATTATTCGATTATTCGATTATTCGATTATTCGATTATTCGATTATTCGATTATTCGATTATTCGATTATTCGATTATTCGATTATTCGATTATTCGATTATTCGATTATTCGATTATTCGATTATTCGATTATTCGATTATTCGATTATTCGATTATTCGATTATTCGATTATTCGATTATTCGATTATTCGATTATTCGATTATTCGATTATTCGATTATTCGATTATTCGATTATTCGATTATTCGATTATTCGATTATTCGATTATTCGATTATTCGATTATTCGATTATTCGATTATTCGATTATTCGATTATTCGATTATTCGATTATTCGATTATTCGATTATTCGATTATTCGATTATTCGATTATTCGATTATTCGATTATTCGATTATTCGATTATTCGATTATTCGATTATTCGATTATTCGATTATTCGATTATTTTCAAATACTTCAATATTTTACTTCATCAACAATTCCTTTAGGTTATTCGATGTTTTGATATTCCGATTTTTTTTCTATTTCGATATTCCGCAATTTTCAAATTTCAGAATATTGTGAAGCATTCTCGCATTCCGTATATTTCCCAAAGGAGTAAAATGTATGGTACAATGTGTTAGTACTTGTTGAGCGGAGAAAGCCTTAGAGAGAAGGCATAGAGCCCTGATGGCACGTCGATCGATGCAACGGTGAATAAAACATCGTTCCAGCTCGTTCGTCTGGCACTGTCGGCAGTTCGATTCGCGTTCCCGCGTCTAGCAAAAGAATAACACGTTATATACACAACAATTGATTCGCTCGTTCTCACGTTCTTCTACTCTCGCATCACAAACCGCTTCTCCATGTCTTGAACTCCACTGTCTCCCTTTATTTTTATTTTTTCTTATTCTTATCCGCTCGAATTTACCAGTTACAATGTTTCTTTACCCAAACACACATAAATCTTAGAATGTTGGTGGATGAGGATACGCTAAAGGTGGCGCAATGAGTATTACAGAGGCTTCATGGTTGCGCCCATCTGCCATTCATACGTACCAATGCTTTTCATACACTGTTTGAACTATGACGACGTATATATTCTCCTGATGCTTCTGCAGAGACTTCCCGTCTTAAAGTCTCTAAATCTTTATAGCATCTCTCACCACAGCCATGAATGTAACGTGAGTATGACGAAGAGTAGTGAGAATCCATAGAGGCAACGTTATGTTGGATACTTTGAAGTGTCTTTTTTTTTTCTTGCCAATATACGCGACTATCGACTCTTACATCCTTGGAAACACTGCAAGCCCATAATGCACTCTTCCGCGTACATCGTAACTATTTACGGCTGTCGCGATATGCAATATATAATATTGAATATACAGATATATCATTTTTAATCTGATCAATCGTATGATCTGTAGATAAAACTACTTAGCTAGTGAGTTACCAGCATTACACAGTAAAAAAGTTGCAAAGTAGAACTTCGCACATTGCTTCATCATTAATTTTCATTTCTCACAAAATCACCTCTATGAGTAAGCTTATTTATAGAGGGAGCTTTATAAAAATGAAAATGTGCAAAGTTCTACTTTTTTTCGTTACCTATATAGTTTTTGAAAAATCCACACCTTTTCCGATCACGCCCAAATTTGGTAAGTAGCAGCACTGAATATTACTTTTCATCTGTAGAAAATTTCAGTTGATTTCGTAAGATTTTACGTGATTTAGGACAAAACGAATATTTTTTTGAAAAATTCAAAATTCCATAAAAACCGGATGTTTTTTCAGATTCGATCCAAATTCAATACCGATCCTCCTTTAACATAGCTTTATTCATAAAATAATATTTAATTCCATAGTTAAAAATTTGCGAATGCTAGAGAGCGTACAGACAATTTTGGAAAATTACAAAGTCAAATAAAATTGGAACATGTTTTTGATTTTTTTTTTTAATAATCACAAACAAAGGCTTTGGCTTACTTCACATGTCTGCTAAATTTCAGCTTGATTGTTAAAGCAGTTCTTGAGATATGTTTGAATTCACATCCATCCAAACTTTTTTTCTAAACCACCTTTTTCGACGTTTCAAATAATTTTGAGTGCACTGACATAAAAAAACTCGAAAAAAAATGTTCGCCCGAAAACAAAGCTTCCTCTAAGAGGAAGCAAAGATAATAAACCTATTTGTTTAATGTGCCAATTTTTTTTGTTTCTTCAGAAACTTGGAAGTAAAAAAATTGTATGTTCGTCGATTTCTCGAATAAATATATTCTAACAATGTTTTTGGTGTTGCAATAGTGCAAAATGACGTACATTTTTTTTTTCTAAAATCAACAACAAATTTATGTAGATTTTTTTTATTGTTAAGAGTACAAAATTTCGATTTATTTTTCAATGGTTCTTGCATCCTTGGGAATATTGAAAGTTTATGCGCGATAACGCGTGTAGCTATTTCCGTCTGCAGCGATATATAATATTGAATATATAGATATATGTATATTTGTAGACTGCAAATACGTGGATCAATGAAAGTAATGGACTTTCGTGTCTGCCGTTTTATGTACAACGGATACCCCGCGTTTTTTAGTCACGAATATACATGAAATTCGTAGGTTTTACACGCACGTCGCGTAGCCGGAAGAGAGACGCCAGAAGCTAAGGGAAACGCTGGAGAAGCACCAGCAATATCACACTAGGAAGTCTGCACCTGGCCCGGCGCGTTCAATATCGATTTGGGCGTTCAGGTGCGCGTAGCTTTAATTGACTCTAGACACGCTCCCCCGCACTATTTCCTTCGAATCTCCGGTGGTTTGGAAAAGTTTCGTATACAATTTAAAATAACAGGATTTCTCGCCTTTCCGCTTGGTTCACTTCATCGAATTGATTCTCCGCTTCATTCAATTGGAAAAACTATAATATTTGTCAGAAAAGATATTAAATCAACTACTCCATAATGACGAATAAAAAAACCTCGCACATTGCTTCTTCATTATTTTTCGCTTTTTACAAAGATACCTCTATGAGGAAGTATGTTATTCAATTTTGGCTTTCTCATAGAGGAAGCTTTGTAAAAAGCGAAAAATAATGAGGAAGCAATGTGCAAGGTTCTACTTTGCATCCTTGTTTTAATTAGATAAATACCCGCGTAGAAAAAAAAGAATCTTGTGAAGAATCTTTTAAAGAATCTTAAAAAAAGTCTTGAAAGAATCTTTACAGGAATCTTGAAAAGAATCACGCATAGGAGCCGGATCAAGATTCTTTCCAGGATTCTTTTCAAGATTCTTTCCAGGATTCTTTTCAAGATTCTTTCCATCCGAAAGCGTTTTGAGAATCTTTGAAAGAATCTTAATGAAATTCTTCAGAGGAATCGAGCGAAACGTATTGATGCTTTCCAGGATTCTTTTCAAGATTCTTTCCATCCGAAAGCTTTCTGAGAATCTTTTAAAGAATCTTCGAAAGAATCTTGATAAGCTTCTTCAAGAGAATCATGAAAAGATTCCGTCCATTAAATAGAAAAATCGTTGAAAAAATTTTAATGAAATTCTTTAGAGGAATTGAGCAAACCCTGTTGTTACTTTCTCTTGGTGTCGAGACAGTAAATGTCGGTACGTCAACGAAGGGTAAACCCCTCGTGTATAGTCGAACTCAGAACAGCTTTGCAGTTTTATATACGTTCAGGCTTCAAGTCACTTGCGAAAAACGGTTCGACCGCTCGCCATCTAGCGGAGTATTGAATATAAGTGTTTCGTACGATGCCACTAGATGGCGAGCGGTCGACGCGTTTCTCGCAAGTGACTTGAAGCCTGAACGTATATAAGACTGCAAAACTGTTCTGAGTTCGACTATACACGAGGGGTTTACCCTTCGTTGACGTACCGAAATTTACTGTCTCGACACCAAGGGAAAGTAACAACAGGTTTTGCTCGATTCCTCTGAAGAATTTCATTAAAATTTTTTCAATGATTTTTCTATTTAATGGACGCAATCTTTTCACGATTCTCTTAAAGACGCTTCTCAAGATTCTTTCGAAGATTCTCAGAGCGCTTTCGGATGGAAAGAATCTTGAAAAGAATCCTGGAAAGCATCAACAGGTTTCGCTCGATTTCTCTGAAGAATTTCATTAAGATTCTTTCAAAGATTCTCAAAATGCTTTCGAATGGAAAGAATCTTGAAAAGAATCCTGCAAAGAATCTTGATCCGGCTCCTATGCGTGATTCTTTTCAAGATTCCTGTAAAGATTCTTTCAAGACTTTTTTTAAGATTCTTTATTTCTGTCTCGACACCAAGGGAAAGTAATAACAGGTTTTGCTCGATTCCTCTGAAGAATTTCATTAAAATTTTTTCAACGATTTTTCTATTTAATGGACGGAATCTTTTCACGATTCTCTTAAAGATGCTTTTCAAGATTCTTTCGAAGATTCTTTAAAAGATTCTCAGTACGCTTTCGGATGGAAAGAATATTGAAAAGAATCCTGGAAAGCATCAACAGGTTTCGCTCGATTCCTCTGAAGAATTTCATTAAGATTCTTTCAAAGATTCTCAAAACGCTTCCGGATGGAAAGAATCTTGAAAAGAATCCTGGAAAGAATCTTGCTCCGGCTCCTATGCGTGATTCTTTTCAAGATTCCTGTAAAGATTCTTTCAAGACTTTTTTTAAGATTCTTTATTTCTGTCTCGACACCAAGGGAAAGTAATAACAGGTTTTGCTCGATTCCTCTGAAGAATTTCATTAAAATTTTTTCAACGATTTTTCTATTTAATGGACGGAATCTTTTCACGATTCTCTTAAAGACGCTTTTCAAGATTCTTTCGAAGATTCTTTAAAAGATTCTCAGTACGCTTTCGGATGGAAAGAATCTTGAAAAGAATCCTGGAAAGCATCAACAGGTTTCGCTCGATTCTTCTGAAGAATTTCATTAAGATTCTTTCAAAGATTCTCAAAACGCTTTCGGATGGTAAGAATTTTGAAAAGAATCCTGGAAAGAATCTTGCTCCGGCTCCTATGCGTGATTCTTTTCAAGATTCCTGTAAAGATTCTTTCAAGACTTTTTTTAAGATTCTTTAAAAGATTCTTTTTTTCTACGCGGGTAAACATGTTGTGAAGTCTCTTTTTCTATTTCGTTATTATTAGAGCGTTTCCAAAAGTAAATGTGATAACGTATATTTTTTTAAATACCCATGTAGAAATCAGTCTGGGTGGCCCATTTTGAAACTCGATCCTGGTCGGGATTGGCTCGGGTATCCATAAATGGATTATCCAACTTGGAATCCGAATAGATCCCAAATAGATTTCCGGTTACGCACTCGATGATAGTTTATCATCGATTAGGATTTGCTAGGGTTACCCTAAGAGAGTCGTTCTATTTAGAATCGGGATCGATTCCGGATCGGGACTCAATTCTGATCGACGAGCTGAATTACCGTGCATCGGGATTTGTTAGGGTTATCCTAAGAGGGGTTCTACTTGGATTCTGAATAGAATCCAGATCGTCTTCCCGTTACTCAACGATTTGTGCGGAACTAATGTTACTTCACCCTTTATGCAGTAAAATGTTATAGAATACACGTACGAAAAACTTTTCTTTAACTCGCGTGATTGTAACAACGTGTGCGGTTCATGTGTCCCCAGATGCGTTCTCGTCGCTGCCCATGCAGAAATTTCGACAGGGATCCAGCTGGAATCAGCTTGGTATTCCCATCTTTCGACAAGGATTCAGGTGGATCCAGCCTAGTATGCCTATCTAACGGCTGGAATCCAGTCTGCCATCGGATCGGATCCCAGTTCAAGATCCCGATCGGAATCCAGTTTCCGCGCGTTACATCCCATGTCTGGAATCCGATCCGATGACCGATTGGAATCCGACCGGAAGATAAGAATACCAGGCAGGATCCAGCTGGATCCCTGCCGAAATTTCTGCATGGGATGGCAACTAATCTTTTTTTTCCGTGTATTATACTAACGAAATATTCGTTTGAACGAGGGTGTACGCTGCTTCAGTTCATTCAAACATTTTTATTTATTATTTTTTTCTGAGTATAAGAATCATTGTACACTAAGTTGGTTACACTGAAAAAAAATTCTATTGCGGGCTGCCAAAAAGAAGTATTTTTGAATTAACTCTAGTTCTTATTCGTTCAATCCCATTTAACATGGAAATAATAAAATATTATTTTGCTTATTTTAGAGTTATTGTTTCGATCTCGTATGGAATTATGGAGGAACTAGAATTCAAATTAAGTTGAAAACGCTTATTTTTGGCAGCTCGCAAACGATGATTTTATTGAATCAATGACTTTTTTTTCAGTGTATGTTAGACGAAACGAGTAGAGTGTAATATAGGTGTAAAGCAGCACGATTCGGACGCGGAGAAGGGTTGGCGTGTGATGCATGCAGAAGTGCAATGGCGAGGCGACGACGACCTCCACGACGACCGAAATAGACTGTGGGTTTAACGGTACGCCTGCCACGCTACGAATTACACTTCCACGTATAAATGTATATACCTAGGAACAGTCATTGTCGCTGAGGGACGAAGATCGATGAGCGAACGATCGATAAATGGGAAATTAAGTCACAGTCCAAATGTCGCTTTCTCCCTCGCCTGATTTATTATTACGTAGCTATGTGTCGAGGACTTCTGTGCCTCTAAGAATTTGGAATCCGCTAACACCGGATACTAAGGCACTCAAAGACTTTTCCAAAGCTGAGACTGCAGACCAGCGCAGAGGCTTCCAGCGCATCGAAACAAATACTGCAATGCAGTAAAATGTGCACCGTCGGCACGCCTCGTGTAAAATGCAACTGCCCGGGTCCTTCACTGGCTTACAGATCAGATTATCAAACCCAAAAGAAAATCTTGATACTTCAATTAATCCATGTTTCGGTCTTTCGATTGTACGATATTGCAATTACTTGATATTTCGAATTTTCGATGTTACCATTATTCATTAAGTCGATTATTCTATATTATTATATTATTATATCGATTATTCGATACTTCAATTATATGTTATTTCGATTTTTCGATATTCCAATTAGTTGACATATCGATTTTTCGAGATTTCAAATATTTGATATTTCGATTATTCTATATCGAAATTTTGAGTATCGAAATACCCAAAATTTTGATATTTCGGTATTCCATATTCGAAATTTTTTATATTTCGGTATTCCATATTCGAAATTTTTTATATTTCGGTATTCAAGACTCGCAAATTTCGATATTTCGATATTCAATATTTGAAATTTTGATATTTCGACATTCAATACTCGAAATTTTCATATTTCGATATTTAATACCCAAAATTATGATATGTCAATCTCCAATTCTAGAAATGTTGATGTTTCGATATTCAATTCTCGAAATGTTGATGTTTCGATATTCAATACTCGAAATTTTCATATTTCGATATTCAATACCCAAAATTATGATATTTCGATATTCAATTCTAGAAATGTTGATGTTTCGATATTCAATTCTCGAAATGTTGATGTTTCGATATTCAATACTCGACATTTAGATATTTCCATATTCAATACTCAAAATTATCATATTTTGATATTCAATACTCGAAATTATCATATTTCGGTGTTCAATATCCGAAATTTTGATATTTCAATCTCCAATTCTCGAAATCTTCATATTTCGAAATTCAATTCTCGAAATTTTTATATTTTGATATTGAATACATGAAATATTTATATTTCGATATTCAATACACGAAATTTTTATATTTCGACATTCAATGCTCAAAATCTTGATATTTCAATCTTCAATTCTCGAAATCTTCATATTTCGAAATTCAATTCTCGAAATTTTTATATTTTGATATTGAATACATGAAATATTCATATTCCGATATTCAATACACGATATTTCAATTCCACGATGTTTCGATACTCTAATCGGAGCAAATACTGCAATTCAGTATAAATATGCGCCTCGGCATGCCTCTTTGGTGCAACCGCATGATCTTTTACTGGCTTATAGATCGTATTATCAATCCCAAAAGAAAATTTATGCGGTAAGCCTGTAATTGGAAACATCGAGCAAGCAAACTTTCTCTCGAATATCAGATTATTTTACCTACAATATTCCGCTCAATGTAATTTAACGGAAAATCTAACTCTTTGGTGGGCAATTAGGATAAAATTTATGAGCTCTCATAATAGCAATGCTTTGAGCTTGAAAAAAGATAGTATTTAATTATATACTTGTTTGATATGCTTTCGCTTTTTCGCACTTTGAATTATTTCCACATGCACCGAATTTGAAGACTATTCTTGGATCTTCTTAGCTTTCTCCAGTTTTATTTTTCATCAACTTTTTTATGTTGCTGTCGCCCTTTCTGTGTCAAGTGCGTGCTGAGCGAGAGTGTTTGTGGAACACTCTTAATCTCGGTCAAGCCATTCGTCGAGGACACCCGTTTGTGTACTATTAGACATCTAAAATGCAAGGTTAAAAACCTTTCGCTGTTTGTACTGCATTAAATATAAGCTTTTCTGGAAAACCGTTGCTCAGTTATGCTGTCTAATTAATTTGCCCTCCAAAAGTTCACATCGTATAACTTGAGAAAAAAAAAATGTTTTGTTCTACTCGTAAGAAAATTGTCATAAAATTTGTTAAGAACTCTAGTGTCATTATTGGAATTATTGTCCATTACTACGATTATGTCATAATTTTGCCATAGATTTCCTATTTGATAAAAAAATGTAACTAATTATCGTAACTCCTGAATCATTTTGTGTGAAAGAAAAAAGTCCCCTTTGGTTACTCATATTATGTAACTAGATGAAAATTACTTTGTTCTATTTTGTAGACAATTAATGTGTGTTATCTTTTAATTACAGATGTAATCAATCTATACGATGAAAAAAGACTGATTAGTTAAAATAAATACTGTATAAATAGACAGTCAAAAATTAAGATGGTAAAATTAGACCTGTTTTGTTAATTTCACAATTTAATTTTGTTTTTTTTTTTACAATCTTTTTCGTTGAATTCGAAAAGTATCAAAAAGTTTTTTGTAAAATTAGAAGTGATCAAAAATTCTAAACTCGACGAATTATAAAAAATAAAAAAAATATCGTAACAAATTTTTTATGACCAGAAGTATCTCGTAAACGAAAAATAAAATGAACATAAGAAAAAGTTTCTGTTGCATTTCGTGTTCAATTTTTTTTTATCATTAAAACTGGAAAATTTAAATCTGGTATTAATTTATTGTCGGCTTTTATAATAAATCCTCAATTATACATATACTGAATAAAATGAATTATGTTCTTTACTTATCTTATCTTACAACTCATAATAAAATATTTTCTTCGATAAAAAAAAATTTTCCTAACATTAGAATCTAATAAATACTATTATAATTATCAATATTACATCCCATCAGTAAGATTGTCCAATAATATCGTATCCAGTAATTCCATGTTAAAGAATGGCAACTTCTTAGCTAAGAAAAACGACCAGGCTTCATGCAACAAGTTTTTTTTTAATTATTAAAAACTAGAAAATTTAATTCCGGTATTAATTGTCGGCTTTTATAATAAATCCTCAATTATACATATACTAAATAAAATAAATTATGTTATTTACTTACTCGTATCTTACAACTTATAATAAAATACTTTCTTCGATAAAAAAAAACTGTCCTAACATTAGAGTCCAATAAATCCTTTTATAATTATCACTTGTAATACCACAAGAGCTTTGAAATTATCGGATATTTCCTGACAGGTTCGTTGCAAACAAATGAACGAGTCAAGTTTTCCAGGTTAAAAAATCACGAGCGCGTAGCGCGAGTGATTTTTCTGGAAAACTTGACGAGTTTATTTGTTTGCAGGGAACCTGGAGGGAAATATCAGATTAATTTCGAAGCTCGAGTGGTATTCGGGGGATTATTTTTTCTATTCAAATTGCGACAAATGGAATTGCACCATGAGACAAAAATTATCATTCTGACAAGGAAATTTCATAATCAGAACAAAAACCTATGTTGCATCCAACACATATTTTCTCTCTGCACAAAATGCAGTGAATTGCGCCCAAATCGATTTTTTACTCTTTTCTGTATTTGCCGGGACATTTTGTTTTATTTTTTTAGCGATGTTCTGAAGCGATTCATCACCAAATCGCTTTTTTGACTCACTCATATTGACGACCGTTAATAGTACCTTGACGTTTTAAAGATTCGCAGAGGTTACAAGTGTCAAAAAAATTATTGTTTATCGCTTAGCAACCGAGCCGGGAAATTTTCGAAAAATTATCGATATAATTTTACCCTAGCTGTACCACGTGATGTTGAATACCGCGCTCTGATTGGTCGAAATTGGAGTTGAAAAAATAATCACTTGTAATACCACAAGAGCTTTGAAATTATCGGATATTTCCTGACAGGTTCGTTGCAAACAAATGAACGAGTCAAGTTTTCCAGGTTAAAAAATCACGAGCGCGTAGCGCGAGTGATTTTTCTGGAAAACTTGACGAGTTTATTTGTTTGCAGGGAACCTGGAGGGAAATATCAGATTAATTTCGAAGCTCGAGTGGTATTCGGGGGATTATTTTTTCTATTCAAATTGCGACAAATGGAATTGCACCATGAGACAAAAATTATCATTCTGACAAGGAAATTTCATAATCAGAACAAAAACCTATGTTGCATCCAACACATATTTTCTCTCTGCACAAAATGCAGTGAATTGCGCCCAAATCGATTTTTTACTCTTTTCTGTATTTGCCGGGACATTTTGTTTTATTTTTTTAGCGATGTTCTGAAGCGATTCATCACCAAATCGCTTTTTTGACTCACTCATATTGACGACCGTTAATAGTACCTTGACGTTTTAAAGATTCGCAGAGGTTACAAGTGTCAAAAAAATTATTGTTTATCGCTTAGCAACCGAGCCGGGAAATTTTCGAAAAATTATCGATATAATTTTACCCTAGCTGTACCACGTGATGTTGAATACCGCGCTCTGATTGGTCGAAATTGGAGTTGAAAAAATAATCACTTGTAATACCACAAGAGCTTTGAAATTATCGGATATTTCCTGACAGGTTCGTTGCAAACAAATGAACGAGTCAAGTTTTCCAGGTTAAAAAATCACGAGCGCGTAGCGCGAGTGATTTTTCTGGAAAACTTGACGAGTTTATTTGTTTGCAGGGAACCTGGAGGGAAATATCAGATTAATTTCGAAGCTCGAGTGGTATTCGGGGGATTATTTTTTCTATTCAAATTGCGACAAATGGAATTGCACCATGAGACAAAAATTATCATTCTGACAAGGAAATTTCATAATCAGAACAAAAACCTATGTTGCATCCAACACATATTTTCTCTCTGCACAAAATGCAGTGAATTGCGCCCAAATCGATTTTTTACTCTTTTCTGTATTTGCCGGGACATTTTGTTTTATTTTTTTAGCGATGTTCTGAAGCGATTCATCACCAAATCGCTTTTTTGACTCACTCATATTGACGACCGTTAATAGTACCTTGACGTTTTAAAGATTCGCAGAGGTTACAAGTGTCAAAAAAATTATTGTTTATCGCTTAGCAACCGAGCCGGGAAATTTTCGAAAAATTATCGATATAATTTTACCCTAGCTGTACCACGTGATGTTGAATACCGCGCTCTGATTGGTCGAAATTGGAGTTGAAAAAATAATCATTATTATATCCCATCAGTAAAATAGTCCAATAATATCCTATCCGATAATTCCATGTTTAAAAAAATGGAAACTTCTTGGCTAAGACCAACAAACAGGCATCATGCAACAAGTTTTTTTTTATTATTAAAAACTAGAAAATTTAATTCCGGTATTAATTGTCGGCTTTTATAATAAATCCTCAATTATACATATACTAAATAGAATAAATTATGCTATTTACTCACTCGTATCTTACAACTCATAATAAAATACTTTCTTCGATAAAAAAAAACTGTCCTAACATTAGAGTCTAATAAATCCTTTTATAATTATCAGTATTATATCCCATCAGTAAAATTATCCAATAATATCCTATACGGTAATTCCATGTTTAAAAAAATGGCAACTTCTTGGCTAAGACCAATAACCAGGTATCATGCAACAAGTTTTTTTTAATTATTAAAAACTAGAAAATTTAATTCCGGTATTAATTGTCGGCTTTTATCATAAATAATCAATTATACATATACTAAATAGAATAAATTATGCTATTTACTCACTCATATCTTACAACTCATAATGAAATACTTTCTTCGATAAAAAAAAAACTATCCTAACATTAGAGTCTAATAAATCCTTTTATAATTATCAGTATTATATCCTATCAGTAAAATTATCCAATAATATCCTATCCGGTAATTCCATGTTTAAAAAAATGGCAACTTCTTGGCTAAGACCAACAACCAGGCATCATGCAACAAGTTTTTTTTAATTATTAAAAACTAGAAAATTTAATTCCGGTATTAATTGTCGGCTTTTATAATAAATCCTCAATTATATATATACTAAATAGAATAAATTATGCTATTTACTCACTCGTATCTTACAACTCATAATAAAATACTTTCTTCGATAAAAAAAAACTGTCCTAACATTAGAGTCCAATAAATCCTTTTATAATTATCAGTATTATATCCCATCAGTAAAATTGTCCAATAATATCCTATCCGGTAATTCCATGTTTAAAAAAATGGCAACTTCTTGGCTAAGACCAACAAACAGGCATCATGAAACAAGTTTTTTTTATTATTAAAAACTAGAAAATTTAATTCCGGTATTAATTGTCGGCTTTTATAATAAACCCTCAATTATACATATACTAAATAGAACAAATTATGCTATTTACTCACTCGTATCTTACAACTCATAATAAAATACTTTCTTCGATAAAAAAAAACTGTCCTAACACTAGAGTCCAATAAATCCTTTTATAATTATCATTATTATATCCCATCAGTAAAATTGTCCAATAATATCATATACGGCAATTCCATGTTTAAAAAAATGGCAACTTCTTGGCTAAGACCAACAACCAGGCATCATGCAACAAGTTTTTTTTTATTATTAAAAACTAGAAAATTTAATTCCGGTATTAATTGTCGGCTTTTATAATAAATCCTCAATTATACATATACTAAATAGAATAAATTATGCTATTTACTCACTCGTATCTTACAACTCATAATAAAATACTTTCTTCGATAAAAAAAAACTGTCCTAACACTAGAGTCCAATAAATCCTTTTATAATTATCATTATTATATCCCATCAGTAAAATTGTCCAATAATATCATATACGGCAATTCCATGTTTAAAAAAATGGCAACTTCTTGGCTAAGACCAACAATCAGGCATCATGCAACAAGTTTTTTTTAATTATTAAAAACTAGAAAATTTAATTCCGGTATTAATTGTCGGCTTTTATAATAAATCCTCAATTATACATATACTAAATAGAATAAATTATGCTATTTACTCACTCGTATCTTACAACTCATAATAAAATACTTTCTTCGATAAAAAAAAACAGTCCTAACATTAGAGTCTAATAAATTCTTTTATAATTATCAGTATTATATCCCATCAGTAAAATTGTCCAATAATATCCTATCCGGTAATTCCATGTTTAAAAAAATGGCAACTTCTTGGCTAAGACCAACAACCAGGCATCATGTAACAAGTTTTTTTTAATTATTAAAAACTAGAAAATTTAATTCCGGTATTAATTGTCGGCTTTTATAATAATTCCTCAATTATATATATATATATACTAAATAGAATAAATTATGCTATTTACTCACTCGTATCTTACAACTCATAATAAAATACTTTCTTCGATAAAAAAAACTGTCCTAACATTAGAGTCCAATAAATCCTTTTATAATTATCATTATTATATCCCATCAGTAAAATTGTCCAATAATATCCTATCCGGTAATTCCATGTTTAAAAAAATGGCAACTTCTTGGCTAAGACCAACAACCAGGCATCATGCAACAAGTTTTTTTTAATTATTAAAAACTAGAAAATTTAATTCCGCTATTAATTGTCGGCTTTTATAATAAATCCTCAATTATACATATACTAAATAGAACAAATTATGCTATTTACTCACTCGTATCTTACAACTCTTAATAAAATACTTTCTTCGATAAAAAAAAACTGTCCTAACACTAGAGTCCAATAAATCCTTTTATAATTATCATTATTATATCCCATCAGTAAAATTGTCCAATAATATCCTATACGGCAATTCCATGTTTAAAAAAATGGCAACTTCTTGGCTAAGACCGACAACCAGGCATCATGCAACAAGTTTTTTTTTATTATTAAAAACTAGAAAATTTAATTCCGGTATTAATTGTCGGCTTTTATAATAAATCCTCAATTATACATATACTAAATAGAACAAATTATGCTATTTACTCACTCGTATCTTACAACTCATAATAAAATACTTTCTTCGATAAAAAAAACTGTCCTAACACTAGAGTCCAATAAATCCTTTTATAATTATCATTATTATATCCCATCAGTAAAATTGTCCAATAATATCATATACGGCAATTCCATGTTTAAAAAAATGGCAACTTCTTGGCTAAGACCAACAACCAGGCATCATGCAACAAGTTTTTTTTTATTATTAAAAACTAGAAAATTTAATTCCGGTATTAATTGTCGGCTTTTATAATAAATCCTCAATTATACATATACTAAATAAAATAAATTATGTTATTTACTTACTCGTATCTTACAACTCATAATAAAATACTTTCTTCGATTAAAAAAAAAACTGTCCTAACATTAGAGTCTAATAAATTCTTGTATAATTATCAGTATTATATCCCATGAGTAAAATTGTCCAATAATATCCTATACGGCAATTCTATGCTTAAAAATGGCAACTTCTTGGCTAAGAGAAACGAGCAGACTTCATGCACCAAGAAGTAGTAGCGTTTATCGCAAACCCTGCAGTAACACAGTATCCACCTTTTCCAAGTTCAAGGGTCACGTAATCTCCCCAAAGCGTGCCAAAACATTTTTTTCCAAACTCTCATGCATGCGCCCGCACTGCTACGAGAGTAACTCAGTGAGGACACCGTTACTTAGGCTACTATTATATCTAAAATGCAAGTCTAAGCTGCACTCGAGTCTGGCGACGCCGTATACTATGCACTTATGCAGTTTCGTCGTGGCCAAGACGAGACGATGCTGTCCTATGCTTTTATATGTAGATATATATGGGGCATTCCATCCCGATTCGACCTGAGTTTGACCCTCGACCTCCCCGATGTGGGGAGGTCTTTTGAGGAATTTTTTAAGGATTCGTTGGACCCTCAAATGCATCGGATTTTATTTTTTTTATTTTTTCTATGCAATTTTTTTAATTTTTTATATTTTTTTAAAGTGACATATGGAATACCATAATTTAAAGGTCTGAAAAAATTCTTTAAAATACATTGTTGAATATCAAAATTTTCTAGCTCATAACCAAAGGTGGCAAGATTTTTCTTCTTATAGTTGTTAAGCTTTCTTGGTTTAAAACAATTATTGAAAAATAGAAAAAAAATCTACTACAGGCGACTGGTCAAACTTTTATTTATGTAAACTCGGATTTTTTAGATTTTTTTTCAGATTTTTAGGAGTTTTTCAAAAATTTCTAAACTAAGACTATTCCAGCACTATACAAGCCACATGCTAATACCAGCATGCGTTAATTAAAAAATCTGAAAAAATTCTGAAAAATACAGTTTCATATACAGAAATGTTTGATAAGTCGTCCATAGTAGATTGATTTTTTTTTTCTATTTTTTTATAATTTTTTGAATCAAAAAGGCTTAAAACTATATGAAGAAAAATCACTTTGGCTCTAAGCTAGAAATTTTTGATATTCAACAAAGTATTTTTCAAATTTTTAAATTATGGCATGCTGGTGTTAGAATACGGTTTGTATGGTGTTGGAATAGTCTTAGTTCAGGAATATTTGAAAAACTCCTAAAAATCAGAAGAAATTCTAAAAAATCCGAGTTTACATAAATAAATGTTTGGCCAATCGTCTATAGTAGATTAATTTTTTTTCTATTTTTTAATAATTTTTTAAATAAAAAAAGCATAAAAACTCTAAAAAAAATCTTGCCCACTTTGGCTCTAAGCTAGAAAATTTTCTTATTCAACAAAGTATTTTTCAGAATTTTTTCAAATTTTTAAATTACGGTATTCGATATGTCACTTTAAAAAAATATTTAAAAACAAAATTTGCATAGAAAAAATAAAAAATAAAAATCTGATATATTTGAGGATCTAACCAATGCTACAAAAAATTACGAGCCAAATCGGGGAGGTCGAGGGTCAGAACCAGGTCGAATCGGGATGGAATGCCCCATATATTTGTATGTATGAACACTATATAGCTACAGCCAAGAGTATTGGCGAATATCCGCGGGACGTCGAGAGGACTACGAGAGACGTACTACATATAAACGTGTGCGCGAGGGCTTTTCCGAATGACCGCGTGCATGCACACGCGTACATACTACGAAAGAGAGAGCACTATATATCCTTAGAGGTGTTCAGGCTCTTTATCGCCGTCTATAAATCAACGCGTACACGGGGTCCGCACGCTCGAACGTATGACACTTTACAAGCGATCAGTTCGAATCTCCTCTCTCGTATTTGCGCCCGCGCGTTCTGCTATTTAGCTACATATATGTGTGTATGTGTATGTGTGTGTGTGTGTGTGTGCAGCTCATTCCGACTTTCTGGCTCGTGTACGATGCACATATTCTCTGAGCTATACAGGTGCATTTTCAAAAAATGATATTCTAGTCAATAAAGGTCCACCAAATAGATCAATTTTTTTCAAGTAGTTGAAGTAGAAAAAAGTAGAAAAAAAAGATTAGTTGCCATAACCAAGAAATGAGTAGACACAACCAATCGCTTATTCTATTTCCCTAGCAACTCAAATGGTAATATCATCGATTCGAATGGTAATTCCGACGATTCGAATGATAATACCGACGATTCGAATGGTAGTCCCAACGATTGGATTAGTTAACCTAACTAATCTAATCGAGAAATAATCGTGAATAGTTGAGGTTACTATTCGATATGGTTGAGGCAACTCATTTTTTAGACATTGTGTACAGCAAATCGAAAACGTAGTTGCCACAACCAAACATTTCTTTCCGTGTATAAAAAAGGATGCACAGTAGAACCTTGCTCATCGCTTCCTGATTATTTTCCGATTTTCACAAAGCTACCTCTATGAGGTAGTATGTTATTGGGGATAATTTGGAAACTAGTACTTATAGGAACCTGTGCTTTGCGCTACTATATGACTTTACTCTGTTGAAAAGGGGAAAGACTACTTTTAACTTTTGTATTTTTATTTTTATTTTCATTTTTATTTTATTTGTATTATTTTATTTGTATATTTGTAAATGGTAGGAGCGTTATGATTATTTTGAGATTTATAAGTTTATATATTGTTGCGATCCTAAATTCTTTTTATCTGTTGTTATTATTTTATTTTTGTTCTGCGTTAAATAGAGGGAGAGCTCAAGCACTTCTCCACTTATGCGATTGCTTAATCTTTATATTTTTTTTTGTTTTTTAAGTTTGTTTTTATATATCTTTATTTTGTAAAGCTTGTATGTAATTTGTCATTTTTACCGCTTTTATGTATGCTTATCTACTATCGCCCAAAAGTTCGCTAGGGCATAAATAAATCTAATCAAATCAAATCAAATTCAATTTTGGCTTCCTCATAGAGGAAGCTTTGTAAAAATCGAAAGATAATGAGGAAGAAATGTGCAAGGTTCTACTTTGCATTCTTGTTGTGTAAATTTTCATCTGGATTCGTCACGCCGTTCGAGAGTTATGAGCAATTCTATTTTGGGACAAGCGGTCATTATAAATTTTAAAAAATAAAAATTATATGTGAAGCAAAGTGTAAAGTTCTACTTTGCATTCTTATTTCCATTGAGTACAAACTTTTGTCTCGCATTATCAACTTTTGCTGATGCTAGAGCGAAAATCGTTTTTTTTTTTTTTGTAAATTTCAAAACGTCGTAAAATCTGAACCACTTTACCGATCGTCGTCAAATTTGGTACGTAGCATAGCTGCATGTTCCTTTTCGTCTGTAAAACATTTCAGTTAAATTGGTGAAATTCGACGTGATTTATAAAAAAAAAAGATTTTTTCGAAAAATTCAAACATCTATAAAATCTGAACCGCTTTACCGATTTCGCCCAAATGCAATGCCAAACAACATTGAACGTATATTTATTTATAAACAACTATTCAGCAATATCGTCTAATTTTTACGAAAGTTAGAGCGACTACGCCCTTTTTTCAAAAAATTAAAAGTACCATAAAATCAAAATGGCTGATTGTTTTTTTTTCCAAAAATCTCAACATTCAAAGCGGGGCAACTATTCCACTTGCGTGCCAAATTTGAGCCATATCGCTCGAACGGTTACTGAGTAATAATTCATCGAATTTTCGGAGCCCAGGACACACACACACATACACACGGACATTTTTTTCTAAACATGAAAATCTCGAAAAAAAAAAGAATTTCATGAAAACAAAGCTTCCTCTGTGAGGAAGCAAAAAATTAACGTCATTAGAGATAATAAGAATGGTGATTTTATTTATAATGCGGAAATATTATTAATGAATTGATAAGAAAAGATAGTATGGCAAATTCAAGCGAAAAATTGCCATTATTATAATTTAGGTTCTGTCACATTTGTACGAATACATATAATTTTTTTGTGAATTAGAATTTTTTTTTATATGTCGGTTTTCGAAAAAATGATGCGGCTAGTTTGATAAAATTAGTAGTTTAGTGATCGTGAAATTTCTTATAGGTAATATGGCATTTTTCTTCGAACGATATTTAAAATTCACAACTTTACAACTTCCCGAAATAAATAATTTAATTTCAACACTGTTTGTAAAAAAAAATCATATACCTATTCGGAAAAATAAACGAATTTTTTTTCATAAGAAAGAAAATAAAGTTTTTTGTCGCATATGTAAAACATTTTTTCTGGCATATTTGTTAATAACTTTTTAATATTATCATTATTCAAATTCAATCTTCTTTGTATTTTTATTGATATTGTTTTTTAAATATTTTCCTTTGTTGTTACGATATAAATGTATTCTAATGGTATAAAAATTTTGAGAATAAAAACATTCATATGCGCAGAGAAACATTCATCATTTTTAGAACATTCACATTTCCATTATTACCGTTAAGTAACTCCAATTAGTCGCCACTCTAAATTAGTCAATTAATTGGTTATAATTAATAGTTGTAACTTTAATCGCATAGTACTTTAATGATATCTTAAAGTGTAGCGCCGTCGTATCTCGGTGAATGCGAAGAGAAAGATCAGGTGTAAATTATAGTAAAGTTGCGGTAAGCCAGAGCATTTTTAACAGTAAATTTACTTTAAAGTATAATTTAAATTGGAACATAAAAATTGGCATCCAGTAAAAATAGCAAGTTTTATTTAAAGAATCAAGATTCACTGAATTGGGTGATAAATTTATTTAACAACAGTTTGCCGCATGGTTGCAAAAAGGGTTTATAATTTTTTTCAAAAGTTGTTTAGAGTATCACAAATATCCATAAATTATTTCAGAATTATAGCACCTATGGTTTGCCCAAAATTTAATAATGATTTTTTTAATATTATTTTTTCCAATTTGCTGTATATTCAAAATTACCGATCGTACAAAAAACGTGTTCCTGTTCAAAAATTTAAGTTTTTGAATGTACTTTTTAATGAAAAATTTTCCATAGCCGCTCAAAAATTTTTCTCCAAATTTCATAGAATTTCCATTATTATGCTTGCAAACTACAGAAAAATTGGCGTGATGGCAAATGACCCACTTGGCATGGAATGACTCATATATTGAGTTGCAATAATGAAATACAGTCTTTAATGTCGAAGGTAATTTTTAGTCAACTCAACCAAATATTTATTTCATCACCCGCAACCGCCAGATTTGGTTAACTCAAACCAAATTTTTTTCATGTTACTAAATCTTTTTCTCGGTATAGTTCTTTACTGCAAAATGTGCAGTGAAGGAATATGTCAGGATGCCCAAGTAAAAAAATTATATATAGAGTATATAAAAAATATATATAATTTTAAACATAGAATTGGGCATATATAGTTTTTATAAAATCTATATACAACTTATATACAACTAGGATTTTATTGTGACTCGCGCGCTGCGCGCGCTCGCAATCTCCCCCAAAAAAGTGCAATCTCCCCAAAGACCTCTAGGAAGTATAGGAAAGACTCCCGGGAAGTATGGGAAAGACCCCTGGGAAGTTTGGGAAAGACCTCCAGGAAGTAAGGGAAAGACTCCCGGGAAGTATGGGAAAGACCTCCAGGAAGTATGGGAAAGACTCCCGGGAAGTATGGGAAAGACCTCCAGGAAGTATGGGAAAGACTCCCGGGAAGTATGGGAAAGACCTCCAGGAAGTATGGGAAAGACCTCCAGGAAGTATCGGAAAGACTCCCGGGAAGTATGAGAAAGACCTCCAGGAAGTATGGGAAAGACCTCCAGGAAGTATGGGAAAGACTCCCGGGAAGTTTGGGAAAGACCTCCAGGAAGTATGGGAAAGACCTCCAGGAAGTATCGGAAAGACTCCCGGGAAGTATCGGAAAGACCTCCGGGAAGTATGGGAAAGACTCCCTGGGATGTATGGGAAAGACCTCCAGGAAGTATGGGAAAGACTCCCGGGAAGTATGGGAAAGACCTCCAGGAAGTATGGGAAAGACCTCCAGTAAGTATGGGAAGGACCTCCAGGAAGTATGGGAAGGACCTCCAGGAAGTATGGGAAAGACCCCTGAAATTTTTCTAAGTCCCTCGATTCTTGACACGGCGGCGGCGGCGGCGGCGGCGAGATCTTTTTATAATATAGAGAGATTATACATAAACCCAACTTTACAGGTGATCTTATATATAAATTGCATTTAGATTGTATATAGAGTTTATACAAACTATATATGCCCAATTCCATATGTCGGACTATATATAATTTTTTTACTTGGGTAGTCCGACATATCGAATTAGACACATATAGTCTGTATAAACTCTATATACAATCTGTATGCAATTTATATACAAAACCATCCAAGTAAAATAATAATAATTATGTATAAAGTATTAAAAAATTATATATAGTTTCAAACATAGAATTGAGCATATATAGACTGTATCAAATTTATATACAATTTATATATAAACCCAACTTTACAGGTGATCTTATATATAAATTGCATTTAGATTGTATATAGAGTTTATACAGACTATATATGCCCAATTCCATATGTCGGACTATATATAATTTTTTTACTTGGGTAGTCCAACATATCGTCGAATTGGACTTATATAGTCTGTATAAACTCTATATACAATCTGTATGCAATTTATATACAAGACCATCCAAGTAAAATAATAATAATTATATATAAAGTATTAAAAAATTATATATAGTTTCAAACATAGAATTGAGCATATATAGACTGTATCAAATTTATATACAATTTATATATAAACCCAACTTTACAGGTGATATTATATATAAATTGCATATAGATTGTATATAGAGTTTATACAGACTATACATATATGCCCAATTCCATATGTCGGACGATATATACTTTTTTTACTTGGGCAACTGTGAAGTTGGGATTATGTATAAATTGTATATAAAGTGTATATAGACTATATATGTCCAATTCTATATTTCAAACTATATATATTTTTTATACACTCTATAGATAATTTTTTTACTTGGGTGGTTTATGAAAAATGCACTGAACCTGAAAAAAAAAAAAAAACTTAATAGAGCAGGTATGTATTGAGTTGAAACCGAGCGTCGAAGCTGCAAATACGAATGTGCACGACGATGAGGTCCGTGAGTCAACTTGCAGGTTTATATCGCGTGAGTAAAGAAAAGCGGTATCGCCGATATCGTCTAGCTGGAACTACCGGCTCACAGAGCACAGAAATCTCGATCTATAAAGTACGATCAACGATAGTACGCTGCTGAGACACCAGAAACACTCGAAGACCAGATCGAGCCATCGAGTCCACGCGTTTCCGTTACACACTTGAGGCTCTCGAGCCCGCGCTTCTAACCTCCGTGTGTGCGTTATGCATCAGCCGCATCTATAGTGCACTTATCGCTCGAATAATGCTACCGTTAAGGGTCATTAGATATCTCGGACTCTACCATAGCAAAGTACCTAATCGATTGAATAATTGCGCTATTTAACATTTCAAGTTCTAGTCACAGTGTTGTTATTATTATTATTGTTATTATTATTATTGTTATTATTATTATTATTATTATTATTATTATTATTATTATTATTATTATTGATCAAATAGCCTTGAACTTATAAAACAAACGGTGGAATTGTGGATTGAACAGTCGGATCGTATTTTTATTATTATTATTATTATTATTAATATCGTATTATTAATTGTTGGATTCATGAATGAATACAATAATAAAAAATATAATATAATTATAATTTATAATATATAGACTAAAATAATTATGTATATTTTGTCAATAAATCACGATTACTACTAAATTTTTTACTATTGAATGATTACTATTAAAATAATAAGAAAAAATTATCTGTGCACTCTGATAAAAATAAAATGATCTATGCACTTAAAGGAAAAACTAATATTGGTGGTTCACAGAATTTTTTTTTGTTGTTGTAGAGTTAGAAACGACAAATAACATTGTGATTTTATTGAATTTACAACCAAAAAAAAATTGAATTTGCAACCAAAAAAATATTTCGTGTAGATGTGAAAAAAATTAAAAACTATTATTTTACTTTTTTTTTTTAAACTAGTTATTGAAGAAACCTTTTTTCGTAAAATTCCACCAATTTAATTTTAGTTTTTACTATTTGGTAGCTTAAAAAAGGCCATTATGATTTAAAAAAATGATCCACTCAACAATAAATCGTCGTGTAGGAATAATTAACCATTTAATTTCAATAATTAAAGTTGCTAAAAAAAGATTGGCTAAGGGGAGAAAAAAAAAAAGTTTGACGGTGAAAGCCTTGAACTGCTGGAATGTGTTGGGGTCATCGAGTGATTCCAAAGTGAGAGATCCGGAAGCGTCATAGTGAGCCAGACAGACACACACGAAGCACTTTTTTCGTGCATGGCTCCCAGTATTTTTATTTTCCTCTCGTCTGACGCTGGAGAGACGCGCGAGAAGGGCGAGTGCGAAAGAACATCGTCTACCCGCGAGAGTCTTGCTCCAAAACGTACCACTCTTTTTCTCCTTTTACTCGTTTCTTTGTTTTCCTTTTTTCTTTTTTTTTTTCTTTTTCTTTTTTCTTTTTTTACGACGCCAAGAAGGCTCGGGTCTCGCGGCCTCGCGCAAAGACCGCGCGCCGCAAGAGAGAGAATGCATTACGGTATGCAGCTATGCAGTCAGGCGTGTTGTTATATGATTATTTCGTGCGCGGAATACACAAGGCCACCCCACGGTGACAGGATCGCGCACGAGCAGAGCGCTCCTCTTCGCGCGCGCGCGCTCGCGCCCTCTGCTTTGGCAAGTTCCGTCGGACACAAGACGACTTTGCCCGTAGACGGATCTCTGACAATGTACGGTTGATAGTTAGCAAACGACTTGTGTTCCTGTGAAAAAAAATTCGATCTACGGTTGATTCGCGGTAAATTTATGACGACGCGCGCCTTCACCTTATACTGAGGAAAAGGTTTGGTTAAAACTACCAAAAACTTGGTTAACAATGTTATCAAAAAAACTTGTTACACGGAAAGAAAGGCTTGGTTGAGACAACCAAGTGCTATGGTTATATATGCGCCAGACAATTAATTGGTTAGACCGACCAATTTCTTGGTTACGCTACCAATTTCTTGGTTAGACTAACCAAGTGACTTGGTAAGCTAACCAAGTGACTTGGTAAGCTAACCAAGTGACTTGGTAAGCTAACCAAGTGACTTGGTAGCCTAACAAATTACTTGGTTGGTCTAACCAATTAATTGTCTGGCGCATATATAACCATAGCACTTGGTAGTTCCAACTAAGTCTTTTTTCCGTGTAGGCACGACCAAGTTATTGCGGTAATCTTATGATGACACGCGACCACCTTACACTTGGAAAAAGGTTTGGTTAGAACTACCAAAAACTTAGTTAAAAATGTTTTAAAAAATCCGGTCTACGGTTGATTCGTGGTAAATTTATGATGACGCGCCCGGCCACCTTACACTTAGAAAAAGGTTTGATTAGAACTACCAAAAACTTGGTTAACAATGTTATCAAAAAAACTTGATAGGCCCGACCAAGTTATTGCGGTAAACTTATGATGACGCGTGTCCACCTTACACTTCGAAAGAGGTTTGGTTAGAACTACCAAAAACTTGGTTAAAAATGTTTTTAAAAAATCCCGTTTACGGTTGATTCGCGGTAAATTTATGATGACGCGCCCGTCCACCTTACACTTGGAAAAAGGTTTGATTAGAACTACCAAAAACTTGGTTAACAATGTTATCAAAAAAACTTGATAGGCCTGAGCAAGTTATTGCGGTAAACTTATGATGACGCGTGTCCACCTTACACTTGGAAAGAGGTTTGGTTAGAATTACCAAAAACTTGGTTAAAAATGTTGCTAAAAATTCCGGCCTACGGTTGATTCGCGGTAAATTTAAAACAACGCGCGCCTTCACCTTATACTGTGGAAAAGGTTTGGTTAAAACTATCAAAAACTTGGTTAACAATGTTATCAAAAAAACTTGATAGGTACGACCAAGTTATTGCGGTAAACTTATGACGACGCGCGTCCACCTTACACTTGGAAAGAGGTTTGGTTAGAACTACCAAAAACTTGGTTAGAAATGTTTTTAAAAAATCCGGTCTACGGATAATTCGCGCTAAATTTATGAAGACGCGCCCGGCCACCTTACACTTGGAAAAAGGTTTGATTAGAACTACCAAAAACTTGGTTAACAATGTTATCAAAAAAAATTGATAGGCCTGAGCAAGTTATTGCGGTAAACTTATGATGACGCGTGTCCACCTTACACTTCGAAAGAGGTTTGGTTAGAACTACCAAAAACTTGGTTAAAAATGTTTTTAAAAAATCCAGTCTACGGTTGATTCGCGGTAAATTTCTGATGACGCGCGCCTTCACCTTATACTGAGGAAAAGGTTTGGTTAAAACTACCAAAAACTTGGTTAACAATGTTATCAAAAAACTTGATAGGTACAACCAAGTTATTGCGGTAAACTTATGACGACGCGCGTCCACCTTACACTTGGAAAGAGGTTTGGTTAGAACTACCAAAAACTTGGTTAACAATGTTTTAAAAAAATCCGGTCTACGGATGATTCGCGCTAAATTTATGATGACGCGCCCGGCCACCGTACACTTGGAAAAAAGTGTGATTAGAACTACCAAAAACTTGGTTAACAATGTTATCAAACAAACTTGATAGGCCCGACCAAGTTATTGCGGTAAACTTATGATGACGCACGTCCACCTTACACTTGGAAAAAGGTTTGGTTAGAACTACCAAAAACTTGGTTAGAAATGTTTTTAAAAAATCCGGTCTACGGTTGATTTGCGGTAAATTTATGACGACGCGCGCCTTCACCTTATACTGAGGAAAAGGTTTGGTTAAAACTACCAAAAACTTGGTTAACAATGTTATAAAAAAAACTTGATAGGCACGACCAAGTTATTGCGGAAAACTTATGGCCTATCCATCTTACACTTGGAAAGAGGTTTGTTTAGAACTACCAAAAACTTGGTTAAAAATGTTTTTAAAAAATCCGGCCTACGGTTGATTCGCGGTAAATTTATGATGACGCGCCCGTCCACCTTACACTTGGAAAAAGGTTTGATTAGAACTACCAAAAACTTGGTTAACAGTGTTATCAAAAAAACTTGATAGGCACGACCAAGTTATTGCGGTAAACTTATGATGACGCGCGTCCAACTTACACTTGGAAAGAGGTTTGGTTAGAACTACCAAAAACTTGGTTAAAAATGTTTTTAAAAAATCCGGCCTACGGTTGATTCGCGGTAAATTTATGATGACGCGCCCGTCCACCTTACACTTGGAAAAAGGTTTGATTAGAACTCCTAAAAACTTGGTTAACAATGTTATCAAAAAAACTTGTTAGGCACGACCAAGTTATTGCGGTAAACTTATGATGACCAAATTTCACTGCGGTCCACAACTTTTTTCAAAAGTTATTATTGTGTTTTCGGATATGCAGACGCCAGACAGACAGAAATGAGTGAATGTGTTTTTTGGAATCTAGGACACTCAAAACATGTATTTCCATTAAAATCCAGTAGCCGATTTTTTTTTAATTGCAATACTTTCTCTTTTTACATACTTCGTATGTGATGAGAAAGTAAAAACGGCAACTTCTTGGCTAAGAGAAACGATCAGGCTTCATGCAACAAGAAGTAGTAGCGTTTCTGTGGCCTTTTGTGAACAATTTTTTTATTTTTTTGTTATCAAAACTGGAAAATGTAAGTCCGGTTTTAATTGTGATCTTTTGTAATAAATCCTCAATGGTATACACTAAACAGAGTTGTAAATCCCCATTAATTCATGAGATATAGTTTACAGTACAATTTGTTTTGTAATTATGATTTCATAATAATAATATGTAGTGATTATGAAATAGAGTGTAAACATTTGAATAGCTGAAAAAAATACTAATTTTAGCTTTAATATTGCAAGAAATAGTGGAAAAATGGAAGAAATAAGTAATGCATTACTTTTTTTTTCATTTTTTCAAAAAGATTACCGTGAATTTTTATTGCAAAATAATAATTTTTGCAGCCATTCCAAAGTTTAATCATCGTATGACAATCGCTACATGTTATTATTATAAAATCATAATTATAGAGCTGGTCGTATCATCATCATTATTTCTATAAGTATTAGACATTTACAACTCTGATACTAAATGAAAAAATTATGGATCTTATATCTTATCTTATAAATTATAAAAATCATGGGAAAATACACGGATCTCTGACAATGTACGGCTGATTGTGAGCACACGACTTGTCCTCCTGTGAAAAAAAGTTGGTCTACTAAAAAGATTTAGTTAGAACTACCAAAAACTTGGTTAAAAATGTTATCAAGAAAACTTGGTAGACACAACCAAGTTATTGGTTAACATAATCAAGCTTTAATGCGACTTTAAAGTTAGTTCAACATTAAACCGACTTTGAAGTCGTCCAGCTTCGAAAACGAGTTTAAAATGAGTCCAGCTTTAAAACGACTTTAAAGTCAGTTCAGCTTCAAGCTGACTTTAAAGTGAGTGCATCTTTGAAATTACTGGCAATACTACTCGAACCTTAAATCAATTTTAAAGTCAGTTTGATTTTAAATAGATTGTAAATTTTATCCACTTCTGGTTGACAACGAGTTCTCATGAAACCTTAAAAATTTAGAGCTAACGTTAACGGGTGTCCTGCCGAAATAACATGGGGTACAAAAAGAAATGAAATAAGAAATACAGTGAACGATACACAAAAGACTCAAAGGGTTTCTACGAGTGACATGCTATTTCGTTTATGACTCTTCTGGTCAAATCCTTAAAGTTTTTACATTCAATTTTTGATGATTTATTACACGTGCCGAACATTCAACAAAGAATTTCTCTCAGCTCTCTTTAAAATGCCACATCAGTGACTTAACGTCTCATTTTTTATAGCTGCAATGGAATCAACAGCAAAATATCGCTCTCATATTATTTTAGAGCATTGATATTAAGACGGTATCACGTCAAAATATCACACGTCTGTAATATTACAGGCAAAAATAACACAAGAAATAACACGGCGTCACAATGTCACACGCCAAAATAACACAAGGTCATAATGACACGTGCCAAGATAACACACGTCAAAATAATACGTAAAATAAATTATTACGTTAGAACACCATAGCCGAAAATATCTCAGCCAATAATATCACACGTCAAGATTTTTCTTTAGGTTCTTTAGGGATTTCGCGTTAGGTTTTGTTCTTTAGGTCTCAGTTAGGTTTAGTTTTTTCTTTATTTCTTTCTGTAGGTTCTTTACGTGGTTCTTTAGGTTTTTGTCGAGGATGTCACGGTTCTTCAGGCTCTTTCTCGTCCAAATTTTTCGTAGGTTTTTTTGGGGTTTTGCGTTAGGTTTCGTTCTTTAGGTCTCAGTTAGGTTTAGTTTTTCCTTTATTTCTTTCTGTAGGTTCTTTACGTGGGTCTTTAGGTTTTTGTCGAGGATGTCACGGTTCTTCAGGTTCTTTCTCGTCAAAATTTTTCTTAGGTTTTTTTAAAGGTTTTGCGTTAGGTTTCGTTCTTTAGATCTCAGTTAGGTTTAGTTTTTCCTTTCTTTCTTTCTGTAGGTTCTTTACGTAGTTCTTTAGGTTTTTGTCGAGGATGCCACGGTTCTTCAGGTTCTTTCTCGTCAACATTTTTCTTAGGTTTTTTTTAAAGGTTTTGCGTTAGGTTTCGTTCTTTAGATCTCAGTTATGTTTAGTTTTTCCTTTATTTCTTTCTGTAGGTTCTTTACGTGGTTCTTTAAGGTTTTTGTCGACAATGTCACGGTTCTTCAGGCTCTTTCGCGTCAAAATTTTTCTTAGGTTTTTTTAAAGGTTTTGCGTTAGGTTTCGTTCTTTAGGTCTCAGTTAGGTTTAGTTTTTTCTTTATTTCTTTCTGTAGGTTCTTTATGTGGTTCTTTAGGTTTTTGTGATGTCACGGTTCTTCAGGTTCTTTCTCGTCAAAATTTTTCGTAGGTTTTTCTAAAGGTTTTGCGTTAGGTTTCGTTCTTTAGGTCTCAGTTAGGTTTAGTTTTTCCTTTATTTCTTTCTGTAGGTTCTTTACGTGGTTCTTTAGGTTTTTGTTGAGAATGTCACAGTTCTTCAGGTTCTTTCTCGTCAAAATTTTTGGTAGGTTTTTTTAAGGGTTTTGCGTTAGGTTTCGTTCTTTATGTCTCAGTTAGGTTTAGTTTTTTCTTTATTTCTTTCTGTAGGTTCTTTACGTAATTCTTTAGGTTTTTGTCGAGGATGTCACGGTTCTTCAGGTTCTTTCTCGTCAAAATTTTTCGTAGGTTTTTTTGGGGTTTTGCATTAGGTTTCGTTCTTTAGGTCTCAGTTAGGTTTAGTTTTTTCTTTATTTCTTTCTGTAGGTTCTTTACGTGGTTCTTTAGGTTTTTGTCGAGGATGTCACGGTTCTTCAGGTTCTTTCTCGTCAAAATTTTTCTTAGGTTTTTTTGGGGTTTTGCATTAGGTTTCGTGCTTTAGGTCTCAGTTAGGTTTAGTTTTGCTTCCTCATACAGGAAGCTTTGTTTTCATGAAAAATTTTTTTTTCGAGTTTTTCATGTCAGTACTCTCAGAATGGGCCAAAACGTCGAGAAAAGTGATTTAGAAAAAATGTCTGTATGTGTGTGTGTGTGTGTGTGTGTGTGTGTGTGTGTGTGTGTGTATGTGTGTGTGTGTATGTTACACGATCGAAAAATGTAAACCTTTATAACTCGGGAATGCCTTGAGATATCAAGCTGAAATTTGGACCATAGATAGAGGGATCAAGCCTCATCATTCATACAGATTTTTGTTAAAATCCACTTCATCGTTAAATTATTACGCATTTTTTAATTTTTTGTAAAATGTCTGTTTACGCGATAACTCTTTCAATTTTCGAGATATTGATCTTAAAATTGGTATGAATTTGAGCTTTCATACGCCGGTGATCGCTATTGAATTTAGTTAAGATCGGTTGAACCGTTAAAATTTTATGATGTTTTGAATTTTTCAAAAAATTGACATTATCGCTCTATTGTAACTTTTGAAAAAACTTAAGATAGCGAACTCAAATTTTGTATATAAATAAAACAACATTGAGCCATTATATATGTATAATTTAATGACGAACGGTATGAAATTTTTGATTTTATGGAATGTTGAATTATTTAAAAAAATATACATTATCACATTCACTTTCGGAAACGCTCTAATAATCACGAAATAACGAAAAATCGAAATAGAAAAAGCGAATCCACAACATGTATATTTATCTAATTAAAACAAGGATGCAAAGTACAACCTTGCACATTGCTTCCTCATTATTTTTCGCGTTTTACAAAGCTTCCTCTATGAGAAAGCCAAAAATTGAATAACATACTTCCTCATAGAGGTAGCTTTGTAAAACGCGAAAAATAATGAGGAAGTAATGTGCAAGGTTCTACTTTGCATCCTTGTTTTCTTTATATCTTTCTTTACATTCTTTACGGGTTTCTTTAGGTTGTTTAGATTCTTTAGGTTCTTAACATCTGGGAAATTATTTTATACTTTACTTTTTATATTTTTACTTATACTTTGTATTATAGTTTCAAAATGTCATCTGCGAATTCCGTAGAAATTTTTTTTGAAAATAATATTAAGTTCTTACCATTTGGAGAATTATTATTTTTTTTTTAATTTCTCTCGAATCCGCAGATAACATTTTGAAATTCGACGATTATTAAAAATGACTTTTCGGCGCTTATCATATCGCAAAATCCAAAGATTTAAGAATATGCACAAAAAATTTCACGTGAGGATATCAAGAGAATATCTTATCGTAAATAATATGAGGAACGGACACTAATTAGGCCACGGTCAGTAATTGGATCGTTCACTTTATCAGGAGATATAAATGTAGCTGTTTATCGCTCTCTATTATTAATTGCGAAAAAACTTTATTGAAATAAAAAAAATAACAAATTAATAGAATCAGTAATGTGGTAGTTTGTAGAGTACAATACGATTTTGTACCCTCGTAAATAGATCGACAATTCCAGGGCCATAGTACCACTGATTGCCGCAGTGTCCCTAACGCGTCCCTCGCTAAATTACGGCTAACGAGATCCCCGGTCATTTATCTGATTTCTATCGTCCTGCGGCGGAGCTTCCGCCGAGTAATTATCGCGCTGTCCCTGTGAGCGCTTAGTTGCCACAGAGAGATGCACGCTGAACAGTATGTAACACAGCTCTAAGAACTGCATACAACGAGTACTATTTCCCGGCCCGAAAGAGCGCAAAAAAAAAAAAAAAAAAAAAAAAAAAAAAAATCAATTCGATACGACCAACGTTAAAATTAATAACGCGATAACGTAGTTGCATTATCTTGCCGGTGATATTGCTTTGAAACGGGACACCCGTAGCGAGAACTACGGTCGCGCGAAGCTTCCCCCTCTTAAAAACATTATAATAAGTAATCCTCAGCGCTAAAGTCGCTGAATAAATGGACGACTGCACTGCGAAAGCCTCGCGAAGACTCACCAATGTATATCTCCTCGTGTGCTACGTCTGCCAAGACGCGTGAAAGCCTCACAACACTTCCCGTTTGATCCTCACTCGCTCTCTGATAAATCCTCTTTGCTTTCGACTCGTTCCGATGCAATTTATTGTATCGAGCGAGAGAGGTGCCTTTCTTCCACAGTGGCGCTACCGCCACTCGAGCTTCTGCTAATACTGATGTGTACAGCCGAGTCGAACGAGCGTGCCAACTCAATTCACGTATGTACACTTATATATACTCTTCACTACCGAGACCATTTTCCCTTTCGGACCCGCGGCCAACACAACACAGAACAAGTTAAGTGCAAATGAGTCGACACTTTTCGCGTTTGTTTACATTAATTATCGACGATTATATAGCTGTATCTATACATGTGCTCAGCGGGATTCCTGCTTCTCAGTCTACCGTAAAGTCTGCTGTTGCTATCTTCAATATACAACATGTGATGTTACCACGATTACTCGTCTGTTATTCGTAAATAAAAGTCTACTATAAATTTACCAAATTGCAGATACTTTGATACATAAAATGATAATATTTAATAAATTCAAAGGACCACTTTATATACAATCTGAACAAACTCGTATATGTAAACTTAAACACCCCACAAATACAAAAAAAAAAAAGAAAATGAGTCATTCAAACTACGACTATATTTAAGTTTTAAAAAAAGCAAACTATATCTACAAATCAGGGACTGAACGACCACGATCGATAGTCTATTGAAAATATACAACACAAAATAGAAAATGTGACAGATATAAATGTAATTTTGTAATCTGTTTTGTATTGTCAATAAATATACTACTACTACTAAATTGAAAGATGGTGATCGTAATCTACGGTAAAGTCTGCGGTTGCTATCTTCATTATACAAATCGCGATGTTATCACGATTAATCGTCTGCTATTCGTAAATAAAAGTGTTCTATAAATTTATCAAATTTCAGATACTTTGATACATAAAATGATAATATTTAATAAATTTAAAGATGGTGATGAATTATTATGCATGTAAAAATGAAAAGATATTCAGATACATGAAAAATGAAAAAAAATTCTGCGTAAAGTTACTATCACTATCGTTAATATATTATTGTAAATACTGTCAGATATTTTTAATTAATGAAATTGTTGAAATCAAGATTATTTTATACCGAAAACGATTAAATCACATCATTGGAAAAATAGTGTGGATCGTGAATTATTATTTCTGTCAATAAACAATTTCAATCAAATTAATGGATCATCCAATATGGCAAATAAAATTTTCAATATTATAGTATAAATTTGATTTTGATAAATGTCAATTGGATATTACGATGAATTGGATTCAATAGATGTACTTTATTTTTATTTAATATATTACTGCGAATACTGTCAGGTATTTTTAATTAACAATAGAGTATAATGAATTTGAAAAATTCAAGATTATTTTATAACCAAAACTATTAAATCACATCAGTTGAAAAATAGTGTTGATCAATTATTATTTCCATGTATAAACAAATTCAATATATATAATAAATGTATATAATAATATTTTAATATATACTATAATAATATTTTTAATGTATATAATAATTCAATATATATAATAATAATAAATGAATCACCCAATATATTAAATAAAATTTTCACCAACTACAGCATAAATTGGATTTTTATAAAAGTCAATTATATATTACAATGATTCGGTTTCAATTGATATAATTTAAACGCTAAATATTAATTCAATACTATAAAACGTAACTTTTTTTGTCTACTAATGTGAAACGGTTTTACATTTCCCTTACAAAATTCAACCTCTATAAAAAAAAAACTCACCGATTCGAAGCACACAGGATCAGTGAATAATAACCATCTTCCAGTGACAATCGTAAAAAATAAAAAAACAAACTCAAACAGTTCAGTTGTCCAAAAGTTTATCCGTTTAAAACAAAAAACACCACTTATGTCCTTTAGCTAAAGCTTAATAAAAAGTAAAAATATTGGAAAAACTCGATTCACGATTCTTCACAAACACGTCACAGAATTGAGACAACATAAAGAGTAACGTGGTTAGCGATGTACGGCGGAGGCTCGCCGGCCGACTGACTGACGAATGTGTGCTGTGTGTTGTACCCCGTAGTAGTAAACTGAACGTCGTGAACGCGCGGTTCAACGACGAGGAGACTCACAGAGGCCGGCAGCACCAGCAGAAAAGCAGGGAGCACACAAGCACCGGCATAAGGCTAACCCACCGAGTCAGACACACACTCAGTTCGCGGGGGCATAAGCGCGCGCGACTCTTGCGGCGCGGCAGCGTGTAAATCGACGGAAAACACCAGGTTTCGTGGAAACGAGGGAGAATGCCTTCTGGTTTGCTGCTTCGATGCTGGGCTATATACGAAGCTCGCGAGCGTGAGGTGGTTTTCGATCGATGTCTGTGCGCAGACTGGCGACTCGCTCTTTCGCTCGCCACTACCACCACCACCATCACCACCACCACCATTACCATCACCACCACTTCTGCTGCTGCTGCTGCTGCTGTTGCTGCCGCTCGCGTTCGTCATCCCGTCCCCGTACGTTTGCGTTTGCCCTCTCTCTACGCCACTGAAAACTTAGTGCCACATGTTTGCTCATTTGATTCCACGCTACGGGCACACGCATGATCTTCGTCGTCCTTCCACGCTCTGTCCAGTCAGTTAGTTTGCTCTTCGCCGCTTCGCTGCTTCCTCTACTCCCTCCCCACTACGGAAGCCCTTACATAGAGAGTTGGAGGATGAATTGTCGCGGCCCGGCTGGGTCCACCCTCGCTTGTAGAAACGTTTATCTGCGACCCTGTTAATTGCCCGCGCTCATACCGCTACCGCTTAATAATGATGGAGAGCTGCGGCCACCCTCTTGACGTATGTTCGCACTACCCTTGAATACCATTCTGACGTTAAGGAGGCTTTTGCGCTTTACGGTAATCAAATGAGGGATTCTTTTCATAAGCTTTTCTATAATTTCTGGTGGTTTAATCAAATGCTTTGAGGCTTTATTCACGTAGCGGCATTAGTTGTTAATATACAAATACAGTCAAATTTGTGAATTCTGATTTCAGAAACGAAACAACTTTACGATTTTTTAAAGCGTGGTAAAAAAGCATGTAATCGGTATTTTCTGGGATAGAATATGCGACTTGAGAATGATAGTGAAGGCCAAAATTCGATAACCTAAAGAAAAAAAAATTTAGTTTGGATTTTCCGACCGGAAGTCGGTTTTGTGAATTCTGAAATCAGAAACGGTAAAAGTCACAATTTTTTTAAAGCATGGTAAAAAAGCATGTAATCGGTATTTTCTGGGATAGAATATGCGACTTGAGAATGATAGTGAAGGCCAAAATTCTATAACCTGAAGAAAAGAAAATTTAGGTTGGATTTTCCGACCGGAAGTCGGTTCTGTGAATTCTGAAATCAGAAACGGAAAAACATCACTATTTTTAAAGCATGGTCAAAAAACATGTAACCGGTATTTCCTAGGCTAGAATATGCGACTTGAGAGTGATAGTGAAGGCCAAAATTCGATAACTTGAAGAAAAAAATTTCGGTTGGATTTTCCGACCGGAAATCGGTTTTGTGAATTTTGAAATCAGAAACGAAAAAAGTCACGATTTTTTAAAGCATGGTAAAAAAAGCATATAACCGGTATTTTCTGGGATAGAATATGCGACTTGAGAACGATAGTAAAGGACAAAATTCGATAACTTCAGGAAAAAAATTTCGGTTGGATTTTCCGACCGGAAATCGGTTTTGTGAATTTTTAAATCAGAAACGGAAAAAGTCACGATTTTTTAAAGCATGGTAAAAAAAACATATAACCGGTATTTTCTGGGATAGAATATGCGACTTGAGAACGATAGTAAAGGACAAAATTCGATAACTTCAGGAAAAAAATTTCGGTTGGATTTTCCGACCGGAAATCGGTTTTGTGAATTTTGAAATCAGAAACGAAAAGTCACGATTTTTTTAAGCATGGTTAAAAAGCATGTAACCGGTATTTTCTGGGATAGAATATGCGAATTGAGAATGATAGTGAAGGCCAAAATTCTATAACCTGAAGAAAAGAAAATTTAGGTTGGATTTTCCGACCGGCAATCGGTTTTGTGAATTCTGATTTCAGAAACCGAAAAACGTCACGATTTTTTAAAGCATGGTCAAAAAACATGTAACCGGTATTTCCTGGGCTAGAATATGCGACTTGAGAGTGATAGTGAAGGCCAAAATTCGATAACTTGAAGAAAAAAATTTCGGTTGGATTTCTCGACCGGAAATCGGTTTTGTGAATTTTGAAATCAGAAACGGAAAAACGTCACGATTTTTTAAAGCATGGTAAAAAAAACATATAACCGGTATTTTCTGGGATAGAATATGCGACTTGAGAACGATAGTAAAGGACAAAATTCGATAACTTCAGGAAAAAAATTTCGGTTGGATTTTCTGACCGGAAATTGGTTTTGTTAACTCTGAAATCAGAAACGGAAAAAGTCACGATTTTTTAAAGCATGGTAAAAAAAACATATAACCGGTATTTTCTGGGATAGAATATGCGACTTGAGAACGATAGTAAAGGACAAAATTCAATAACTTCAGGAAAAAAATTTCGGTTGGATTTTCCGACCGGAAATCGGTTTTGTGAATTTTTAAATCAGAAACGAAAAGTCACGATTTTTTAAAGCATGGTTAAAAAGCATGTAACCGGTATTTTCTGGGATAGAATATGCGACTTGAGAATGATAGTGAAGCCCAAAATTCTATAACCTGAAGAAAAGAAAATTTAGGTTGGATTTTCCGACCGGCAGTCGGTTCTGTGAATTCTGAAATCAGAAACGGAAAAACATCACTATTTTTAAAGCATGGTCAAAAAACATGTAACCGGTATTTCCTGGGCTAGAATATGCGACTTGAGAGTGATAGTGAAGGCCAAAATTCGATAACTTGAAGAAAAAAATTTCGGTTGGATTTTCCGACCGGAAATCGGTTTTGTGAATTTTGAAATCAGAAACGAAAAGTCACGATTTTTTAAAGCATGGTAAAAAAGCATGTAACCGGTATTTTCTGGGATAGAATATGCGACTTGAGAATGATAGTGAAGTCCAAAATTCGATAACCTGAAGAAAAAAAATGTTAGGTTGGATTTTCCGACCGGAAGTCGGATCTGTGAATTCTGAAATCAGAAACGGAAAAACATCACTATTTTTAAAGCATGGTAAAAAGGCATGTAACCGATATTTTCTGGAGTAGAATATGCGAGTTGAGAACGATAGTAAAGGACAAAATTCGATACCTTAAAGAAAAAAATTTCGGTTGGATTTTCCGACCGGAAATCGGTTTTGTGAATTCTGATTTCAGAAACCGAAAAACGTCACGATTTTTTAAAGCATGGTCAAAAAACATGTAACCGGTATTTTCTGGGCTAGAATATGCGACTTGAGAGTGATAGTGAAGGCCAAAATTCGATAACTTGAAGAAAAAAATTTCGGTTGGATTTTCCGACCGGAAATTGGTTTTGTTAATTCTGACATCAGAAACGGAAAAAGTCACGATTTTTTAAAGCATGGTAAAAAAGCATATAACCGGTATTTTCTGGGATAGAATATGCGACTTGAGAATGATAGTGAAGGCCAAAATTCGATAACTTGAAGAAAAAAAAATTTTAGGTTGGATTTTCCGATCGGAAGTCGGATCTGTGAATTCTGAAATTAGAAACGGAAAAACAGCACTATTTTTTAAAGCATGGTAAAAAGGCACGTAACCGATATTTTCTGGGGTAGAATATGCGACTTGAGAACGATAGTAAAGGACAAAATTCGATACCTTAAAGAAAAAAATTTCGTTTGGATTTTCCGACCGGAAATCGGTTTTGTGAATTCTGAAATTAGAAACGGAAAAAGTCACGATTTTTAAAATCATGGTAAGAAAGCATGTAACCGCTATTTTCTAATGGTAATGTTCACGACAAAAGTACCTACCATGTTTTTTTAAAATTGGGTTTGATCGTGAAGATTCAAATACTTTTACTCAAAAGAGAAGCTCACGCTAAAGAAGCGATCTGTCAGGAAACTTTTAATACTCCTGCTCGGAGGAATTTTAAAAACTTTGCACATTGCTTCCTCATTATTTTTTGTTTTTTACAAAGCTACCTCTATGAGGAATTATGATAATCAATCATGGCTTCCTCATAGAGAACGATTTATTCCAAACACGAATTCCAAATTAATCTTACGTCTAAATATTATAAAGAGTTACACTATTACAATAACCACATTAAATATTTTTTTAAACACTCCGAGAAACTCCATGATTGACATAAATTTTTTTGAATTTAATAACGCACCGGTTAATAAATCACGAAGAATTTATATATTAGAACATTTTTAGAGTAAGCACAATTTTAATATTAAATATGTATTAGTAAGACAACAATAATGCCTAAAACAATTTCGAAACAAGGCTTCTCTGATACATAACTACATTAAATATTTAAAAAAAAACACTCTGATAAACTCCATGACTGTGATAAATTTTCGTGAATTTCATAACTCACACTGTAAAAATAAATCTACTAGAAATTTAATGTACTTTTACTGGAAGTTTTTATGCATAAACCAGTATATAACATTTAATATAAAAGTGTAATGTAAAATTAATGTATGGTGCAGCATATTCAATAATTTACTTTAATTTTATCGTTGAAGTACTTGGATTTTTATAATTTGCTTTAATTTTACTGGAAAAGTGCATGAATTTTATACCACAATTGCACATTCCATTTCGATTACGAGTTTATGCATAAAATCTTGCAGTTTTTTCTATACGTTATACGAACGATTTTAGAGTAACCACAATTTTAATATTAAGTGTGTATTATTAAGAGAACAATAATGCCTAAAACGATTTCGAAACGAGGCTTCGCTGTTACATATCCAGTATTATAAATATTGTAACGAGTGATGACTATTACTACATTAAATATTTAAAAAACTCCATGACTGTGATAAATTTTGTTGAATTCAATAACTCACACTGTAAAAATAAATCTACTGGAAATTTAATGTACTTTTACTGGAAGTTTTTATGCATAAACCAGTATATAACATTTAATATAAAAGTGTAATGTAAAATTAATGTATGGTACAGCATATTCAATAATTTACTTTAATTTTATCGTTGAAGTACTTGAATTTTTATAATTTGCTTTAATTTTACTGGAAAAGTGCATGAATTTTATACCACAATTATATATTCAATTTCGATTACGAGTTTATGCATAAAATCTTGCAGTTTTTTCTAACAGTGCACGAGTTAATAAATCACGACAAATTTATACGTTATACGAACGATTTTAGAGTAACCACAATTTTAATATTAAATGTGTATTATTAAGACAACAATGATGCCTCAAACGATTTCGAAACGTTACATATCCAGTATTATAAATATTATAACGACTTATAACTATTACAGTAACTACATTAAATATTTAAAAAAGCACTCTGATAAACTCCATGACTGTGATAAATTTTCTTGAATTTCATAACTCACACTGTAAAAATAAATCTACTAGAAATTTAATGCACTTTTACTGGAAGTTTTTATGCATAAAGCAATATATAACATTTATTATACAAGTGTAATATAAAATTTATGTATATCACACAGCATATTCAATAATTTACTTTAATTTTATCGTTGAAGTACTTGAATTTTTATAATTTGCTTTAATTTTACTGGAAAAGTGCATGAATTTTATACCACAATTGTATATTCAATTTCGATTACGAGATTATGCATAAAATCTTGCAGTTTTTTCTAACAGTGCACGAGTTAATAAATCACGACAAATTTATACGTTATACGAACGATTTTAGAGTAACCACAATTTTAATATTAAATGTGTATTATTAAGACAACAATGATGCCTCAAACGATTTCGAAACGTTACATATCCAGTATTATAAATATTATAACGACTTATAACTATTACAGTAACTACATTAAATATTTAAAAAAGCACTCTGATAAACTCCATGACTGTGATCAATTTTCTTGAATTTTATAACTCACACTGTAAAAATAAATCTACTTGAAATTTAATGTACTTTTACTGGAAGTTTTTATGCATAAACCAGTATATAACATTTAATATAAAAGTGTAATGTAAAATTAATGTATGGTACAGCATATTCAATAATTTACTTTAATTTTACCGTTAAAGTACTTGAATTTTTATAATTTGCTTTAATTTTACTGGAAAAGTGCATGAATTTTATACCACAATTGTATATTCAATTTCGATTACGAGTTTATGCATAAAATCTTGCAGTTTTTTCTAACAGTGCACGAGTTAATAAATTACGACAAATTTATACGTTATACGAACGATTTTAGAGTAACCACAATTTTACTATTAAATGTGTATTATTAAGAGAACAATAATGCCTAAAACGATTTCGAAACGAGGCTTCGCTGTTAAATATCTAGTATTATAAATATTATAACGCGTGATGACTATTACTACATTAAATATTTTAAAAACTCCATGACTGTGATAAATTTTGTTGAATTCAATAACTCACACTGTAAAAATAAATCTATTAGAAATTTAATGTACTTTTACTGGAAGTTTTTATGCATAAACCAGTATATAACATTTAATATAAAAGTGTAATGTAAAATTAATGTATGGTACAGCATATTCAATAATTTACTTTAATTTTATCGTTGAAGTACTTGAATTTTCATAATTTGCTTTAATTTTACTGGAAAAGGGCATGAATTTTATACCACAATTGTATATTCAATTTCGATTACGAGTTTATGCATAAAATCTTCCAGTTTTTTCTAACAGTGGACGAGTTAATAAATTACGACAAATTTATACGTTATAAGAACGATTTTAGAGTAACCACAATTTTAATATTAAATGTGTATTATTAAGAGAACAATAATGCCTAAAACGATTTTGAAACGAGGCTTCGCTGTTACATATCTAGTATTATAAATATTATAACGCGTGATGACTATTACTACATTAAATATTTTAAAAACTCCATGACTGTGATAAATTTTGTTGAATTCAATAACTCACACTGTAAAAATAAATCTACTAGAAATTTAATGTACTTTTACTGGAAGTTTTTATGCATAAACCAGTATATAACATTTAATATAAAAGTGTAATGTAAAATTAATGTATGGTACAGCATATTCAATAATTTACTTTAATTTTACCGTTAAAGTACTTGAATTTTTATAATTTGCTTTAATTTTACTGGAAAAGTGCATGAATTTTATACCACAATTGTATATTCAATTTCGATTACGAGTTTATGCATAAAATGTTGCAGTTTTTTCTAACAGTGCACGAGTTAATAAATTACGACAAATTTATACGTTATACGAACGATTTTAGAGTAACCACAATTTTACTATTAAATGTGTATTATTAAAGAGAACAATAATGCCTAAAACGATTTCGAAACGAGGCTTCGCTGTTACATATCCAGTATTATAAATATTATAACGAGTTATGACTATTACAGTAACTACATTAAATATTTTTAAAACTCCATGAGTGTGATAAATTTTGTTGAATTCAATAACTCACACTGTAAAAATAAATCTACTAAAAATTTAATGTACTTTTACTGGAAGTTTTTATGCATAAACCAGTATATAACATTTAATATAAAAGTGTAATGTAAAATTAATGCATGGTACAGCATATTCAATAATTTACTTTAATTTTACTGAAAAAGTGCATGAATTTTATACCACAATTGTATATTCAATTTCGATTACGAGTTTATGCATAAAATCTTGCAGTTTTTTCTAACAGTGCACGAGTTAATAAATTACGACAAATTTATACGTTATACGAACGATTTTAGAGTAACCACAATTTTACTATTAAATGTGTATTATTAAAGAGAACTATAATGCCTAAAACGATTTTGAAACGAGGCTTCGCTATTACATATCCAATATTATAAATATTATAATGAGTTATGACTATTACAGTAACTACATTAAATATTTAAAAAACTCCATGAGTGTGATAAATTTTGTTGAATTCAATAACGCACACTGTAAAAATAAATCTACTAGAAATTTAATGTACTTTTACTGGAAGTTTTTATGCATAAACCAGTATATAACATTTAATATAAAAGTGTAATGTAAAATTAATGTATGGTACAGCATATTCAATAATTTACTTTAATTTTACTGGAAAAGTGCATGAATTTTATACCACAATTGTATATTCAATTTCGATTACGAGTTTATGCATAAAATCTTGCAGTTTTTTCTAACAGTGCACGAGTTAATAAATCACGACGAATTTACACGTTATACGAACGATTTTAGAGTAACCACAATTTTACTATTAAATGTGTATTATTAAGAGAACAATAATGCCTAAAACGATTTCGAAACGAGGCTTCATTGTTACATATCCAGTATTATAAATATTATAACGAGTTATGACTATTACAGTAACTACATTAAATATTTAAAAAACTCCATGACTGTGATAAATTTTGTTGAATTCAATAACTCACACTGTAAAAATAAATCTACTAGAAATTTAATGTACTTTTACTGGAAGTTTTTATGCATAAACCAGTATATAACATTTAATATAAAAGTGTAATGTAAAATTAATGCATGGTACAGCATATTCAATAATTTACTTTAATTTTACTGGAAAAGTGCATGAATTTTATACCACAATTGTATATTCAATTTCGATTACGAGTTTATGCATAAAATCTTGCAGTTTTTTCTAACAGTGCACGAGTTAATAAATTACGACAAATTTATACGTTATACGAACGATTTTAGAGTAACCACAATTTTACTATTAAATGTGTATTATTAAAGAGAACAATAATGCCTAAAACGATTTCGAAACGAGGCTTCGCTGTTACATATCCAGTATTATTATATACACGGTAGTGGCCACGCGTCGCTACTTTACGCACTTTGCGCACTAACTCACAGTGCAATTTAGAAAGGTCTATAGTTATACATAACGTTACACTCGAAGACGGCCTATCTACCTGCCGAGAGACCATTTCGAGCCTCGATTATAACAGCCTTGTGGAAAGTGCGAAGCGACGAGGACTTTCGCGATAGAGAGAGCACTTTACTGCAGTGAACATCAGCTTGTGTATATGGATTTACGTTAGCACACTATTCCACATAGTAGAGAACTGTAATTTTCTCGGAGTGTCGCGCGTGTCCTGTGAATCATTTGAATTTCGTCATGGGTACCTCAGACCCCCCTCTACATCGTCACGGATTATTATGCGCGCGTAATTTCCGAGCATCCTTCAGCGTGGACCCTCTGAGCGCGCGCGTGTATTTCTCAACTACGACCAAGAGCACTGAGGCATTGTTGTTTCCGCAGCGAGAATTTGCCGCCCCAGCGTCACCTGTAAATTGCCGAGGACCGAGAACGCGTGCTCGGAAACCGCAGTGCGCCCCGCAGTTATCAACAATATACTTAAAGTAGCCGCGCGCGAGGACAATCGAGTTTTTTTTACTCAGACTCGCTTGCCGAACTCTTCAGCGTGTCTAATTGATGACGGAAAAAAAAGTGCGAACGTGGTGCAGCGAGAGAAGTTTCCTTGATTCAAAGAAATTTCATTTAAATCCTGACCTATGAAACATTTCTTTGAAATGAATGAAGTAATATACTTAAGGGGAGGGAGTCAGGTAAAAAAAATTGATTTTGGAAATTCAATATCATCCAAATCCTATTACATATAAAAATGGCCAACGCACTTTATTGTTGGTACTCGATGAAAGGATTTTTTACTGTTGTCTGACTTGCATATGCTTTTCAATATTATCTTAAGCAAAGTTCTTAGGTTTTCCATTCTGTGCATGATTCAGATCAAACTACTAGGCAGATTGAAATGGTTGACGTCTCATTTTCTTCTTCATGAAAATATACACCGGCTAAATGGAGCAAATGTTAATAAAAGGTAATATTTTTTAAGTGACATAATTATTAATAAATAAATGTTATGCTATTTTCTAAATCAGTGATTAACTTTGCTTTCAGAATGAAAAAAAATAGTTTGCTCCATTTAGCCGGTGTATCTTTTCATGAAGAAGAAAATGAGACGTCAACCATTCCAATCTGCCTAGTAGTTTGATCTGAATCATGCGCAGAATGGAAAACCTAAGAACTTTGCTTAAGATAATATTGAAAAGCATATGCAAGTCAGACGACAGTAAAAAATCCTTTCATCGAGTACGAACAATATAGCGCGTTGGGCATTTTTATATGAAATAGGATTTGGAGGATATTGAATTTCCAAAAACAATTTTTTTTACCTGACTCCCTCCCCTTAAGCTAATATTATATTTTCATTGAATGATCGGAAATTCAATGAAATGTAGTGACATTGAATTAGTTAAAATTTTCCTTGAACCAAGGAACTGTTTGTAATTGATTCCATAGAAACCGTCTTCGAGATACCAAAAGAAAAACGTAACCTATACAATGACGTGTCGCTAAAGGAATCAAAAAATGTTCTTCTATCCCGTACCAGATGCAAAAAGGTTATAGAAATAATTTATTACAATAAACACCGATATATGCTTATCCATTTTTGTCAACTTTTCGCCACTAATGACAAAGCGACTGACGCGATCGCGCTAACCATTGGCGGACCGGATGCCGTCAAGAAAACTGTTTTTTTTTAATCAATGAAACCGTTTCTTTGAATCAATGAAACCGTTTCTTTGAATCAATGAACCGTTTCTTTGAATCAATGAAACCGCTTCTTTGATTCAATGAAACCTTTTCTTTGAATCAACGAAACCGTTTCTTTGAATCAATGAAGCGTTTCTTTGAATCATTGAAACCGTTTCTTTGAATCAATGAAACCGTTTCTTTGAATCAATGAAACCGTTTCTTTGAATCTATGAAACCGTTTCTTTGAATCAATGAAACCGTTTCTTTGAATCAATGAAACCGTTTCTTTGAATCAATGTAACCGTTTCTTCGAATCGATGAAACCATTTCTTTGAATCAATGAAATCGTTTCTTTGAATCAATGAAACGGTTTCTTTGAATCAACGAAACCGTTTCTTTGAATCAATGAAACCGTTTCTTTGGATGAAAGAAACCGTTTCTTTTAATCAATGTAACCGTTTCTTTGAATCAATGTAGCGTTTCTTTGAATCATTGAAACCGTTTCTTTGAATCAATGAAACCGTTTCTTTGAATCAATGAAACCGCTTCTTTGAATCAATGAAACCGCTTCTTTGATTCAATAAAATCGTATCTTTAAATCAACGAAACCGTTTCTTTGAATCAATGAAACCGTTTCTTTGGATCAAAGAAACCGTTTCTTTGAATCAATGTAACCGTTTCTTTGAATCAATGAAGCATTTCTTTGAATCATTGAAACCCTTTCTTTGAATCAATGAAACCGTTTCTTTGAATCAATGAAACCGTTTCTTTGAACCAATGAAACCGTTTCTTTGGATCAAAGAAACCGTTTCTTTGAATCAATGTAACCGTTTCTTTGAATCAATGAAGCGTTTCTTTGAATCATTGAAACCGTTTCTTTGAATCAATGAAACCGTTTCTTTGAATCTATGAAACCGTTTCTTTGAATCTATGAAACCGTTTCTTTGAATCAATGAAACCGTTTCTTTGAATCAATGGAACCGTTTCTTTGAATCAATGAAACCGTTTCTTTGAATCAATGTAACCGTTTCTTCGAATCGATGAAACCATTTCTTTGAATCAATGTAACCATTTCTTCGAATCGATGTAACCGTTTGTTTGAATCAATGAAACCATTTCTTTGAATCAATGTAACCGTTTCTTTGAATCAATGAAACCGTTTCTTCGAATCGATGAAATCGTACTTTTAAATCAACGAAACCATTTCTTTGAATCGATGAAATCGTACTTTTAAATCAACGAAACGGTTTCTTTGAATCAATGAAACCGTTTCTTTGAATCAATGAAACCGTTTCTTTGAACCAATGAAACCGTTTCTTTGGATCAAAGAAACCGTTTCTTTGAATCAATGTAACCGTTTCTTTGAATCAATGAAGCGTTTCTTTGAATCATTGAAACCGTTTCTTTGAATCAATGAAACCGTTTCTTTGAATCTATGAAACCGTTTCTTTGAATCAATGAAACCGTTTCTTTGAATCAATGGAACCGTTTCTTTGAATCAATGAAACCGTTTCTTTGAATCAATGTAACCGTTTCTTCGAATCGATGAAACCATTTCTTTGAATCAATGTAACCATTTCTTCGAATCGATGTAACCGTTTGTTTGAATCAATGAAACCATTTCTTTGAATCAATGTAACCGTTTCTTTGAATCAATGAAACCGTTTCTTTGAATCGATGAAATCGTACTTTTAAATCAACGAAACCATTTCTTTGAATCGATGAAATCGTACTTTTAAATCAACGAAACGGTTCTTTGAATCAATGGCACCCTATCCTTGAATTTCAAATACACCATTTCATTGGAAGCAAAGAGACATTTCCTTGAAGTCAATGAAAAAAATTCAATCCGAGCATTTCTTTGGAATTAATGAAATGTTTTTTCTCGGTATAACGACAATATACAAATGGAAATCTGGAAATTGTATGTTTTGTAAAATCAGCGACAAACGTTCATGGTGATAAAATTTATCAAGAGACGCGGTAGCGTCTCGACGCCAAGTATTAAAAATTTATCTCGCCTCCGTATGACGATTTTTCTCTTTAAGGTATTTTAGATTGTGAAAAAATAGAATAATTACGATTTGAGGAAAATCGGGAACATTCTAGATGCGACAAATTAGTGTGATTTTGATGTTAAAAACGAGGTTGATGTTAGATTGCAAACAATTAATACCAATTAGCAGATTGTCAAAAGTTAGGGTTATTTTGAATTGTAAAAAAGAATGGATTTTTTATCGTGATAGATTAGGGTAATTTCAGATTGTACAACAACACTTATTTCCGCAACAAAAAGCTGAATGTTAAAATTTCTGTTTACTTTAAGGTAGTACGAGCCGCACAGTCTTGCCAAACGTGAGTTTCAGATAAAATTTCGACAACTTGTCTTAGGTGCTGAAAAGATTGATTTTGCATAATATTGATTCCAACATGTTGTTAAAAGTCCATGAAAAAATAAGTTGTTCGTCAAATCGTCCGTCAACCTAACTTTTTTTTAGTTGAAAATGATTTCCTAATCTTTCCGAATACGCATAAATTAAGAAGAAAATTCCGAATACTTCAGAACTTAGTGTATTAAAAAACAATTTTTTAAAATTGTTTGACTTGTATTTGCGAATCTACCTGATCAAACACATATTCAAAAATCGTTATTTTTCACGCATTTTTCAAAATAAAAAAATAAATTCAAAATTACGAAAAAATTCTAGAAAAATTCATCTGTATTCAGAAAAATTAGCAAATGATTTTCATTCGAAAAAAAAAAACGTTAGGTTGACGGGTGACTTATTTAAACAAGTTTATTTTCATCGATTAGTTTACAAAATTTTTGAATTACTGTTAATGCAAAATCAATCTTTTCAGCACATTTTACATGCTTGATTTTTCTTCCTCATAGAGGAAGCTTTCTTTTCGTGAAAATTTTTTTTTTCGAGATTTTCATGTCAGTGCTCTCAGAATGGTCCAATACATCGAGAAAAGTGATTTCGAAAAAATGTCTATGTGTGTATGTGTGTGTGTGTGTTACACGCTCAAAAAATCTAAACCTTTATAACTCGGGAACGCCTCGAGATATAGAGCTGAAATTTACACCATAGGTAGATGGGTCAATCCTCATCATTCATACCAATTTTTGTTAAAATCCCCATGAACGTTAAATTTTTACACGGTTTTGAATTTTTTCAAAAATGTCTGTTAACGCGATAGCTCTTTTAATTTTCGAGATATTAAGCTCAAAATTGGTATTTATGTGAGCTTTCATACACCGGTGATCCCTATTAAATTTGGTTAAGATCGGTTGAAACGCTAAAATTTGGTGAGATTTTGATTTATTGAATTTTTTGATTTTTTTTTCTGCGATGCGAATTTTGGTATCAAATATCGAGTCGGGAGTTAAATGAGTGCCAGATTCATGATTAACAAAAAAATACGTCAGAAATAGCCCAAAAATTTTGAACGATACCATATTTTCATAGCGATGTTGTACAGTCTATGTTGCGAAAAGTAGCGATTTATGTCGTATAAACTAGCCATATCCTTGCTTCCCAATGAAATTTTAGAAAACACCGGTTTCTATCGTGTTCTACAAAAAAAAACAGAGAAGATAGAGTATTCGAGGGAATTTCAAGACCGTTCATCTTTATTATATTTTCACAAAGCGGGAGTGTGCACTTATTTATTTATTTAAAACAAGGATGCAAAGTAGAACCGTGCACATTACTTCCTCATTATATTTCGCTTTTTACAAGGAAAGAAAAAAGTAGTTGTGAAAACTGATTTATCTGTCCCGACAACCAATTAAAATAGTTAGCATAGCGCCAACTACTCGGTCGGTTGAAGAAACTATAACCTCGTTGGTAGAGTATCGATAGAAACAATGACCAGCTGAGATCATAACCTCAACTCACCGGTTGGTTGGCGTCACGAATCATTTGGATTGGATAGCAGCCGTGATAGATGCAGGCATGGAGACTAGAGTAAAGGAGACCGAACGCTTATGGCTCGAAGTCTAGAATTTTGGTCTACAAAACGGACCTACGTTTTAGTTCCAGTTGTCACTACAAGCGTCGCTCCGATCGTTGAGTTCCACGGTGAAGTTAGCGCTTGGTCGATAAACGATATTCAATTTCTGATTAGAGTTTCCAAAGTAACTCGATAGCGAAGCGCGTTAAGTAAGGGCGTTCGTGTCCGTGAAGTTCACGGATCAAATCTTTGTGCAAGAATTTTTTTTTTAATTAGAGCAAATACCGTTTTAAAGTATCGAAATATCCTTTTATTTTTCTTTCGTTTCATAGCTAGCGGCAAGTAATTTATATACTTACAATTGTTAAACAACATTTTGGTACAGATAAACGATATTGAATTACTGATTAACGATACCAAAGTGACTCGATAGCGAAACGCGTTGAGTAAGGGCGTTCGTGACCGTAAGGTTGACGGATCAAATCTTTATGTAAGCATTTATTGTTTTTTTTTAATTAGAGGAAATACCGTTTTAAAGTGTCGGAATGTCCACCTTTTATATTTCAGTTTTCAGTTCATGTTTTAATCGACCCACAATTTACTTAATTAGTTACAATAATTATACATTCTTGATTTAAAAAAAAATGCATGAGGAAAGAATCGATCCGCGAACCTTCCGAATACTAAGCTTGTATCTATGCACTTCGCCGCCGCGTCGCTTTACGTTAGGTGTTCAGTTACTCGATATCGTTTATTTGATATAATTTCTGTTATGGAATTTGGACAATTAGCATCACCTACCGACTTAAAAACTGGCAATAATCGCCTTGCAATCTGAACAAACTAAAATAACTTGTTTATACTTTTCGCGTACAGATGCTATACCTCTCGCCCCCTATGATACGACGGCTTTCGACGAAACGCACAATTAAACGATCCTTAAAGCGCCTCCAGGTGATAGTAGGATAGAATCCAATAATTAGTCAATCCGTAATTACGTGTAAACTTAATGTATTCGAGTATGATCGCGTAAGTACGAACGTAGAAGAATGCTCTGTTAAAAATTCCCGCTCTCTGGGATCTAATCGTACGCTGCGCCTCTATCGGCGAAAGCTGAAATAATTTTGGCCCATTTCATCGACCATCTGCTCAGCACTACGTTCGGTCTCCTTTACTCTATCCTCCATGGATGCAGGAACCAAGTTGTTGGTTATACGTACTATTTTTGCAACCAATCGAAAACAGTTGAGACTACGATTCCGATTTAGTTTCAGTAACTAACACGCGGCACAGCGTATGCTGGAATTGGTAGCCAGAACTATACTTTTTTCTTTCCGTGTACAAAGCTTCCTCTATGAGGATGCCAAAATCAATTACCATACTTCCTCTTAGAGGTTGCTTTTTTAAAAAGCGAAATATAATGAGGAAGCAATGTGCAAGGTTCTACTTTGCATCCTTTTTTTTCAGATTTTTATCCCATCAGGAAGTGAATTCACGTTTGGCCCGACTGTACAACTCGTACATCCTTAACCAAATCAATTTGTTCAAACGTAATGCGTGAAAAGAAAAGTTGCAAGTTTAAAAAAATTAATTTTTCCTGGGAATCTTCATATTTAGGAGCTTCTTAAAATATATTAGCATTCTTTGGGTCGGAATCACTGAAACGTTAAAATAACCTCAGCTACGAGTCTTCTAATATCTATGCGTTTTGGAGGAGAAAATGGTGGGTGTAGTCGCCGTGTGTCATCAAAAGAGAGTCTCCTTGTCCACCCAAAAAAATAAATACATACATATATAAATACACACACATACATGAATATACACTTCTTCCAGTCTCGTGATCCTCATGTTGTTTCCTTCACGACACGAGACTCGCCTCAAGTCCAATCGTCTGGTCTCTGATGCTCTGGTGCGCGTCGAGCGCTCGCACATCCCACTCTATAAATAGACAAGCTATATTCATCGTCGTCGCTCGCAGAATGCCAAGTCCCGCGAGTGTTTCGCCTACTCGCTTCGTCGCTCGCAAATTTTGGAATAAGAGTCGCCCTCGCCTCGTATGTACATGAGAAGGAATGTGCTGGACATGTGGAATTCTCTGAGATCATGAGCTTCGATTATTGCGGCAAGTTGAAATGATACAAATTCGCTTGATGTCACTGAACGATAGCGTGTTTCGAGCATTGCGTGAGCGCTTGCCAAGTAAGAGGGAAGCGACCCCGACCTATTAGTAGCTCATTAAGTGCCCTACGCGTTGTACGTACGTAGTACGTACGTACTATACAGCATGCTAAGATTGTAGACAGAAACAGAATAAAACGCATCGTCCGGAAGCTCATTGCCTCTGGGCTCGTGCTGCACTAAATAGCACAGCGAATAGCCACCTACCGTTATTTGCGCCACGAAACTATGGAAAAACTAGTTAGTTAGAACCCAAAAGAATTTAAATAGTGAAAATATTATGATAATTTGATATTTACGACTTTTACTAGACCGAGAAAATGATCTAATGATTTAGTGAATGAACTATACCGACGTTGTTTTAATAAAATTGGTATGTTCGTGTCTGAAGTGCACAGCAATCACAATATTGGTTCAAAATGACCTACAACTGAATTCAAAAAAATATTTCTTCGATTTAATCGTGTATGCTGTCAGCGTTGTGGTGACTACAAGTTGGTTGAACCGCACATTTGGTAGGATTTAAAAAAATCGCTGTTTCAACTACACGGAGAAAAGGGTGTAGTTGTAGGAAATACGGAATTGGTATGTGCCAACCAGCAGGCACCAACATCGGTAAAATATGGCATTACCCGTGAAGAAATCTTATCAGGGTTCATCCAAGGCCCCGATTAATGTTCCCTAATTCTCTTAGGAGCCTTATGTGGAAGCCTCATAGGGTTTCGCAAATGATGGTCACGCTTTTTTCTTCGGGACATTTAAAGGCTAAATATTAGGGGCATTTAAAGGCAAAATAATGAGGACCTTTTAAGGCTGCCCTATTAAGTCCTTACTAAAATAATAAAGAAATTTAATTTAAAAATATATATTTGTTATTATTTAGTTGAGTAATGCTGCACTTTTAATTAGATATTTCGTCTTTCTCTACACGATGGTACATATTAATCGCTGAAAAAACATATTACATTTTTTTTTTACATTGACGGGAATTGAACCTAGAACCCTCCGGATGGTGTAGTTGCGCTGCGCCTTAGCTCCTTGGGCCATTCAAATCATATGAATATGCAATTTTTTCTGTCTATTTGAATGACTGTAATATGAAATATGAAATAAAATTAATGTAATATAGTCAGAACTTGATAGATTTACATGACTGCTTCTGACGTGTAAAAATAAAAGCACATTCAGTTATTTTTTTACAGAAATTGGTTATATCGAATAGGGTACATTGTATTGTTGTTGTCATCTATAATTATATTCCCCAAAATTGCTTGTTTTATCGTTTGCGCGAATTAGTTCGTTTGTATCTAGGTGCGTGACTCTCTGACTGACCTGAGGGCCAGTATTAGTATGGGTGACCACCTGGCTGACTTTGACGTTGATTAGTTGGATAGGTGACCACCAATTTTGCCATGGAAACCTCGGATTGCCATATAAGATCCTCATCTGGCAAATTTATTATTGATTTGTTTACTTTATGCCATGGTTAAGCCTGACTGGGCCTTTAATTAATTAACTTATCAAGCCCTTATTAAACTTCGCGGTGGCAACCTAGAATTGCCTTATGAGGCCCTTACATGGCGAAACTATTATTGATTTATTTACTTGGTGCCATGATTAAGCCTGACTGGGCCCTTAATTCATTGCCCTAATATAGCCCCATTAAATATCGGCATAAAACCCTACAGTTTCCTTAGTAGGTCCCTAATTGGGAGTGATATGGAACTCCCTTTTATGGTGTCCACATTAAAGCCCGATAGGGCCCTATGTTATCTTAGGGCAACCCTAATATTTTTCTTCACGGGTGATTTGTTTACTTTATGCCATGGTTAAGCCTGACTGGGCGTTTAATTAATTAACTTATCAAGCCCTTATTAATTTTCGTCGTGGCAACCTAGAATTGCCTTATGAGGCCCTTACATGGCGAAACTATTATTGATTTATTTACTCGGTGCCATGATTAAGCCTGACTGGGCCCTTAATTCATTGCCCTAATATAGCCCCATTAAATATCGGCATGAAACCCTACAGTTTCCTTAGTAGGTCCCTAATTGGGAGTGATATGGAACTCCCTTTTATGGTGTCCACATTAAAGCCCGATAGGGCCCTGTGTTGTCTTAGGGCAACCCTAATATTTTTCTTCACGGGTAGCAAGTTATTGAGTGTCAGAACCAACCGATTGGTAATGCCAACTAACCGATTGATGTCAGCCAACCGATTGGTAAAACCCACCAACCGATCACGGAAAGAAATGTTTGGTTGTGGCAGCTACGTTTTCGATTTGCTGTACACAATGTCTAAAAAATTCGTTGCCTCAACCATATCGAATAGTAACCTCAACTATTCACGATTAGCTCTCGCGAGATTAGTTAGGTTAACTAATCCAATCGTTGGGACTACCACTCGAATAGTTGGGACTACCATTCGAATCGTCGGTATTACCATTCGAATCGTCGGCATTACCATTCGAATCGTTGGTATTACCATTTGAGTTGTAAGGGAAATAGAATAATCGATTGGCTGTGTCAAGTAATTTCTTGGTTATGGCAACTAATCTTTTTTTTGCGTGAATGGTCGCGCCAACCGATTGGTAGTACCAACTAACCGATTGCTAATAGCAATCAAACTACATCTAATGCGCCAAGCATTTAAAGGTTGGTTTTCTCAACTAACCCGCTTTCTCCGTGTAATCGCTAGAGTCGGGCAGAATAGCGAATAGATTTGAATCGAATTTTTCAATTCATTTGACTACATTTTTTTATTCCATAACTATTGAGACAGCTTTATATTATTTCTCGATATTTTACCTAAATAAAGCTAACACTCGGCGCGGCCCGGGTCAATGGCTGCCGAGGCTCTATATTCTGTTGGTCAATTTAATCATTTAGGGCGCCAATTAGTTTTTAAGCTCTAATAACTTGTCTAGTAACGGCTAGCTCTATAGAGATGGACATCCACAGGGAGGGTAATGGAAAGACCCAAGGAAGTAAAGCACAGAATCAGAAAAGAGATCTGTTCGGAAACGTGAAATATAAATAGTCGTACTCACGTAATTTTATCCAACTCGAATTTTATTTATTATTTGACAACAATTTAGTCTCCTTATCTTTTGTCAAACTTCCTTAATCCTTTTGTCTATTTATCTGATTGCCAGAGTGCCAAACCACCAACACTCGTCGATTACAATTTTCACTTTTGTCACTTTGTCTCGGTATCTTTAATCTCGAGGGGCTACAATAAGCTGGGACGATACCCTTCACCTCGAGCGCTGACCTCTTAGCTCGTTCGCTACGAATCGAGAAGTGTGATAGATCGCGCTCGATGTGGCCCTTCAATGGACTCGTGGGAAAATCGATACTTTGACTCGTGCGCTATCGACGTCTGTTCCTTCCGTCCGGTCGGGACGCGTAGTGAGTGATGGTGTGTTCTTTTGGACCGAGGTTTTGTCGATTCGGGATGCTACAATCTTTGACAAATAATCTCAATCATAATTAACAAAAGTCGCAGAATCACACAGTCTTATACATTGTACGCTATTTAGATGTTATTTTAATGCGCAATTAGCCCTCGAGACGAGAGTCTGGCGTGTGACGTCGAGGAAAGGCTTATAAATATAAATTCTCCTGTCACACTATACAATTACGTAACATGACCAAATAATACGAATACTGCACGGAAAGAAATGTTTGGTTGTGACAACTACGTTTCCCATTTGCTGTATACAATGTTACAAAAATTAATTGCCTCAACCATATCGAATTGGCTTAGTGCGTTAAGATGCCAGCGCCGCTTGTGGCACACCTCGGCAACAGTTGATATAAAAAAGCATTGATTCTTATGGTAGAATATAGTTTACAGAAGATTTTCCGATTATACTAAATGAACAACTGAAAAGTAGTGTTATAAATAAAAAATAGGTTGTTTAATTAATTTTTTTGTAATTTTGGTTATGGTAATAGGTTTTTGTTATTTGATTTATTTCGTAAAAAGGGTACATAAATTTTCGTGTGCCCAGTGTCGTCTGCACTTTTCGCCGGTGTTTATGTTTATGACAGCTGACAGCAGCATTAAAACGGCATTGAAAGATGAAATTGATAATCAGAACGAGCTTCAAGGCGATAACGCATGCAATTGATTTTAATCCACAAGGTATTATAAAAGGAAATGCGTTATCTGTATGCCATGTGCGTCGAGTGGAGGATTTAACAGATTCAGACAAACGTATCTTAATAAAGTGCAGCGTTGTTCGCCAAACGTCAGTGACACATCCACTACTACACCGTACAAGGTGAAGTTGGAAGTAAGTATTGTAAAGTTTCAATCCTTGTAACAGTATTGTAGTCTATAACTTTGTATTGATTAGAGAACATTTAGTTCGTACAGTAACTCTGAAACTTTTTTTTCGTTTAACGGAGGCAATCCAGTCCTCGCGCCGTTGCTGCTTGAAAACTTGGATCTTTCCTGTAGGGCAGCTGTAGAAATGTACACCCGGCGAATTTACAGAGGTGTTTTTACAATTCACGACGCAACACGCCATTGAGGCCTTCCCTTTTGGCGCACTCATAGTGTCGATTTATTAAAGAAATATAAATAATATCGTTAATTAACGTACGCTAGCATGCTTTACTGTGATAATTTTTTATCAACTGTTGCATAATTTCGCCGCTTCGAACGCTGGCTGTCCAAAATGGCCGCGAATGAAGGTCACGCACGAAGACAATAGTAACCTCAACTATTCACGATTAGCTCTCGCGAGATTAGTGACGTTAACCAATCCAATCGTTGGGACTACCAGTCGAATAGTTGGGACTACCATTCGAATCGTCGGTATTACCATTCGAATCGTAGGTACTACCATTGGAGTTGTAAGGGAAATAGAATAGGGGAGAACGGGGGAATCGCAGTCACCGGGAAATGCCGGTCACCTTATTTTTGCATCAACTAGTGAATATATCAAACTTTTTTTTGTTCAATCAGCTTACGTATATACTAATTAACTAATTTAATACTCCGTGCCAATTATACTACGAAAAAATAAACAAATGAAATGATTTTTAGATTATGCACTCTTTTTTATAAGAAAAGCAGTATTCTAAATAAGGGTTTTGTGTAACTTATTGACGTTAAAATCACATCTAACCGTTTTTCATGTATTTTTCGGACTTGTTGCTTCAATTTTCTCATGTGAAAATGTTGATTCCGTAAATAATTATATTGAAATTTGATATAAAAAGTCTTCGCGGTTGTCGGGGTAATGACGATCACGTGCGCGGGGCAATGGTAGTCGAGGGACGCCAGTGAATTACCGACACAATTCGCCGGCGCACGTCAAATGAATTTTTCGCCGTAAACATCACGGTATGTATGCATTAATAATAGAAATTCAGTTCAACTAATGACTCAGTAATAACTTAAAAACGAATAAGAATTGACGAATTGAAAAATATACGTAGAAATGTGTTCAATTTGATGGCGGTTTCGGTGTTGACATGAGACTAGAATTTTTGAGGTTAGATTTTTTGTTAAAAGAAACTGATAGTATAGTAAAGTTGCGCTGAGAAAATTAATCTCAGGTTTTGTTATATTTTAAAAGAGAGCCTGTTATATTATTAAATGTTTACGTAAGACAGTATAAAATGAGTTATATTAATACATTTTAAGAGAGGATAGATAACTGTACCAAAAGACTGTGATTTATAATAGCTATATTGATAAGCGTTATATTTTCACGAGGAAATTAAAAAAATTAAAAACAATTATATTTTCCGTAATACGGTATTGGTTTCTATAAAATCGCCTTCTATAAAAAATAGTTATCAGCTAAACAACAAAAGCTAACGACCCGTTGGTATTCCTCCAAAGTTGACTGTAGATATTCCGTAATTGACAGCAGTTCCCCAAAAGGCGACCGTGATTACCCAAATCGTCGGATAATGGCAGTCGCTGCACATGTTTTGAAAAAGAATGAAAAATCCATTTATACGATTGCTTTCGTGATTTTCATGCTGTTCATTTTCAATAATAGTTGATGAAGTATCCAACAACTATTACTTTTTGGCAAAAATAACGTTTTATTTACAGAAAAAAAGCAAATATTCCTTAGTGACTGCGATTCCCCCGTTCTCCCCTAATGATTGGTTGTGTCAACTCATTTTTTGGTTATGGCAACTAATCATTTCTTTCAGTGTGTGTCTAAGTCGTTTAGTCAAAGCTACTCCGTATTGCACCGTTGTTACGAAATATTTGATACATCGAAAATGAAATATAATTATGTCAACTAAACGATCCAACGTGGTTAAAGTTTACATTGTTTTTATCGACCTAAAGTATAGTAAGGCACTGGACACCGCAGCACAATCTATTTTCCTCGGACACAATGGCGCTCTGGCGGCAGAAGACGTTCGACAGTTTCTTTTTCTGCGCGAATGTCGAGCCGAGCGTTACGTTTGCGCGCCTGAGTCAAGTGAACCTTTTTTTGTTTTATATTAAACGTATTGTTTTTTCCGATGAACTATAATGTGGGCTCTTCAACGTTACGTACGGTCAATTCAACCAAAGAATTTATTTACGAATCCCATATTGAGTATACTTAACCAAACATACGATCAAAATAATGAAATATTTTGTCGATAGCATTGTCTAATCGGTTGAGTCAAAGATATATTGAGTTGTAATAATGAAATCGAGTCTTTAATCCAGAGTAGAAATTTCATCAGGCATGCCTGCTGTCACACGAGGTCCAGATTAGTTTTAGGTACGGTAACCTCATTTGGAGTCGCCGTAAATTCACCTGCTCAGGTCCATGTAGAGCTGAGATATAGCATTCGTACTTAATAATGCCGTCTTTCCACCGGATCAGGCTGATGTCAGGATAGATATGGCAACCTTATTTAGGGGTCGTCGTAAGTTCACCTGATCACGTCCATGTAAGGCCGAGATATGGCATTCTACCTTAAAAATGCCGTCTTTCCACCGGATCAGGCCCATATCAGGCTTTACATATGGTAACCTCATATATATATGCCATTCATCGACCTTATCCGTTTCGCATAAGGTCTTCCTGTGGCATTTGGACCAAGATTTTGTCCAATTTACCTTTACTTTCCCTGGTCAGATCCGCATACGGTCTTCGTATGACATGGTTTTTTAAAAATATGCCGTAAATTTACATTATCAGGTTCGTGTAAGGACTAGATACGGCACTCGTTAAAAAAATTTAAAAATTATTGTTATGCAAAATCAATCTTTTCAGCACCTTGCGTGTGCTGGATTTTTTCACATCTTTATCCCATCGAGAAGTATTCGAAATTTTCGCTGAAGCTCACGTTTTACGGTACTGTACCGCTAGAATTACTTTGAAATCTATACAGGTACTGACCGCCAAACGCCAGTACCTGGATGGGTGACCGCCCCATCATGTTTGAATTTTGAATATTTCGGTCGTAAACACAATAAATGGATGTACAGTCTTGACGTGTTTTCATTTTAATTATACTTCAAATAGACAATAAATATATCAACTTTCTAAGATGTCAATGGCCGAGTGGGCTAAGGCGCAGAACTGTCACCTAGAGGATCAAGGTTCGATTCCCACCAACGGCAAATAAATTTACATGTGTTTTTTTCAGCAATTAATATGTACTGAAAACTAAATAAGCTCGAATATCCAATAGAAAGTGCAAAATAAATCGAATTCGATGAGCGCAGATAATTATTTTGTAATTTATTTACCGTTTTTATAAGTAGGGGCTTAGTAGGGCAGCCTCTATCCGGCCCTTATCTGGAAAACTTAATCTGGCCCTGATCATGCGCTCCGTTACTTTCCTGCAAGGCCCGTATAAGGTTGCCAGGCAAGGGCCTTAGATTTAAATCCGGCTACCACGCTAGGGCCTGATATTCCCCGTAGCTGAATTTCTACTCGGGATGTTCATGGTAATTTTTAGTCAACTCAACTAAATATTTCTTTCGCCACCTGCAACCGCCGGATTTGGTTAAGGGGAGGGAGTCAGGTCAAAATAATTAAATTTGTAAATTCAATATCATCCAAATTCTCTTGCATATAAAAATGATCAATGAACTATATTGTTGGTACTCGATGAAAGGATTTTTTTGTAACGCATGCACGAAAAGTACCAGGTTGTGTATGGGCCGGCTGTGACAGAAGATGGCGCTTTTCGAGAAGGCGTATCGAAAATACGCTAACCGTATCGAAAATACGGTAACCGTATCGAAAATACGGTAACCGTATCGAAAATACGATAACCGTGTCGAAAATACGATAACCGTATCGAAAATACTGTGCGCGCATGCGCACATCGGTTCTTTTCCTTCGTGTCACGGCCGGCCATACATAACCTGGCACTTCGTGCATTTGTTACAAAAAATAGTATGCGATACTTGTACGTAAAAGCGGACTCCCGACGGCGGTTGTAAAGTGTCCGCACTCGTCTTCCCTCGCGCTACAAACAACACTCGGCTTCGCCTCGTGCCGTTGTAGCACTCGGTTCGACTCGTGCAGCCACTTTCCAACCTTCGCCGAAAGTCCGCTTTTACGCACTAGTATCGCAAAGTACTATTTACTGCCATCTGACTTGCGTATGCCTTTCCATATTATCTTAAGCAAAGGTCTTAGGTTTTCCACTCTGCGCGTGATTCAGACCAAACTGCTAGGCAGATTGGGCTAGTTGATGTCTCATTTTCTTCTTCATAAAAAGATACACTGGTTAAATGGAGCAAAATATTTTTTTTTTATTCTGAAAGCAAAATTAATAACTGATTTAGAAAATAGCATAAAATTTATTTAGTAATAATTATGTCACTTGAAAAATATTACCTTTTATTAACTTTTGCTCCATTTAGCCGGTGTATCTTTTCATGAAGAAGAAAATGAGACGTCAACCAGCCCAATCTGCCTAGCAGTTTGGTCTGAATCACGCGCAGAATAGGTTTAAAACCAAGTTTCGGCAAATGGCATCTAAAACTAACCACTCAAATAAAAATGTTTATGCTGTTTTCACCTTTGGGGCACCTTAGTACCTTTAATGAACAAAATAAAAATATTATTTGCAAGTCAGATTACAGAATATTATTAATAATGTTATTAATAAATGTTTTTTTTTTACAAATAAATAAGTAAATGAATGCATAATTTGAAAAAAACCTGTAAATAATATGGGGATGATCACTTTTATTGACATCACTGAAAATTTATCCAATGTTGACACATTCACAAATGTGCTGCACGAACATTAAATCATCACTTCATAACAAATTTACATATCTGATCACTTCTGATGATTGATGATTCTGCTTTAAACACTATTGATTGAAAAAAAAACCGTAAATGGCCAACGGAATCAAACTAATAACATAATATGAACGAAAAATAAAAACGTCAATTCGAGGTTATGCGTCTCGCAAGTAGCAGAAGTTACTTCTCGAGGCAGTAACACGCTGCGCATGCGATACGTGCTAAGATATCACAGCGCATGTCCCATTATTCGCGCGAATTCGAATATAATGTAAGTGTTACGTGTTGCGTTGAAGACATTACACTCTCATCGCGTCATTTGTATCGCGTTTCGCTAACTGATTTAAAAAATGGTAAACAAATAAAAATTTATTTACAAATACGTAATAAACTTTTTATTATATAGAAAAAAATCATTAAAAAACAGGTATATTGCAGAAATCGGCCATTTTTTCGCATTCAGGTCTAAGATTTTGCAGGTTCAGAGGGTGTACTTAACTAAACGAAACTGCCGAAGAGAAAAAAAAAAAAAAAAAAATTTGATTTTTTTTTTTTCAACACCCTTAATTATTTTGTGTGAACAAAAAATCGGCCATAATGTCTGCATAAAACAAAAATAAATAAATAAAATAATTTAAAATTCAAATATAATATTCTGGTAATTTTTACGACTTTTGAGAAAATTAATTATGAATGGTACCGTAGAAACTTAGCCATTTTTGCGAATTCCGGCTTATAACTTTACTAATAGATAGATTACATGGAAATGAATGTTTTCACAGAAAAAAAAATAATCGATTTTTTTTAATTTTTGACCTGACTCCCCCCCCCCCCCCCCCCTTAATACAATCCAAATTTTTCTAATGTTACTAAATCTTTTTCTCGATGTACTGTATATTCGATGTATGTTAAGCACTGTACATGAATATATCCTGGAGAACATATTTTTTCAATTGCATGTCTAAGAGAAAAACCATAATTACGGCAAGCTATAAGGTAGTAGATAGAAACCGAATAAAACATATCGCCCGGGAGCTCATTGCCTTCGGGCTCGTGCTGCACTAAATAGCGTAGCCATTGGTCACCTACCGTTATTGGCGCCACACGGAAAGAAAAGATTAGTTGGCATAACCAAAAAGTGAGTTGACACAACCAATCGACTATTCTATTTCCCTCACAACTCAAATGGAAGTGCCAACGATTCGAATGGTAATATCGAAGACTCGAATGGTAATCCCAACGGTTCGAATGGTAGTCCCAACGATTGGATTGGTTACTTTTACTAATCGCAAGAATTAATCGCATGAGTAATTGAGGTTACTATTTTGGGGCAATTAATTTTTACGACAGTCTGTAGAGCAAATCGGAAACGTAGCTCTCACAATTCAACAGATCTTCCTGTCCACGAAACCATGGAAAAATAGTTAATTAAAACCTGAAACAACCGAAATAATGGAAATATTTCGATAATTCCATATTTTCGAGTTTTACTACTGCATATTTGATATATTTTAAGCGCTTTACACGAAAAGAAAAGATTTGTTGCCATAACCAAAAAATGAATTGACACAACCAATCGATTATTCTATTTCCCTCACAATTCAAATGGAAGTGCCAACGATTCGAATGATACGACGAGATAAAAAGTTTCATTGATTCACGAAAATCTGTGTCAGTTAAATGAAATACTTGAATTTCAATACATACTATCTTTTCTTTGAATGATCTCAAACTCAATGAAAAGTAGTGACATTGATTAGAAGAAACATTTCTTTAAACCAATGAACCGTTTTCATTGATTCCAAAGATATCGTCTCTGATTCAATGAAACCTTCTTCTTATCAGCTCAAAATTTCGAAACCTATTTTTTCCTGAAGTACGCGACAGATAAAGCTCAAATTTTGTGAGTATGTAAGGAAGTACGGCAGAAATAGGCTAAGCGTCTGACTCCTCGAAACTCGAAGCCGTTCGTTTGGGAGAACCGGAAAACAAAAAAGTGAGGTTAGGTGCGAGAGAGAGAGAGATCAATGAAAACGTTTCTTTGGACCAATGAAAACGTCTCTTTAAAACAATGAAACGGTTTCTTTATTATATGCTCACTAAGTAAATGTTTATTTACAGGCAATTAAATGTTCTCTTTGAAATTCAAATGCACTATTTCATTGAAATCAAAGAAATATTTCTTTGTAATCAGTGAAAAAAAAATCAATCCACCCATTTCTTTGGCGTCAATGAAATCTTTTCTCTCGGTGTAGTCCCAACGATTGGATTAGTTACGGTTATTAATCTCGCAAGAACAAATCGTATGAATAGTTGTGGTTTCTATTCGATATGGTTGAGGCAACTAATTTGTGAGAGCTTTTGTACACCAAATTGGAATCGTAGTTGTCACAAACAAATATTTCATTCCATGTACACGAATGTCATTGAAAACCGCATTTTTAGTTGCATATCTAACCGAAAAAAATACTTACGACATGCGCTGGGGTGTATTCGATGTATTTTCACTTTTTGGTCAAGAATATGACCCTACTGTAACAATTCGATCAACAGGAACGAGGAAAAACGAACAAAACCGACCCGGTGGAAATATAATGATTCTGAAAAAATGTCTTTTTCAATCTATGATCAATAAAAGCCAAAAAAATCATGACAAACACACTGGAACATTAATATTTCCCACTTGACCCACAGTATATTAGATATATTTTGGCTCGATCAACGCGATTATAACTTTATTTCAACGATAGGACCAATTGGAGGTGAGAAAACCGATGCTGGAAAAATGATATTTTGGAAAAACGTATTTTCTGTAATCCCTTTGAGGGAAACGATATTTAGAACATATGCGACGGTGTTTCAAGATTCTTAAACAATTCCGTCGACTCTGATCGGTTAATTAACTGTAATTAAATTCATTAATTCACTTAGAATCGACGATTATTAATACATTCGCGAATGCTAGGTTTAAATCGGGCTTTCTTTCCCGCGCTCGCATATTGCAAGCGTTGTTGTTTCCTATCTTTAACATTATGACGACACTTACACCTTTTAAGTGTGTTGCATTTTACATGCTAATGATATGTAAAATGCAACAGGCTTAAAGTGTGTAAAAAGTCGTGACAATGTTAAAGATAAATGAGTTCTGTTGGAATAAATAAAGTCATACCTGACTGTCAATAGTCGATGAAAATTAAACATTAACGTTAATAATCGCCAGTTCGTGCCTAGTATACTATGTTGTTTTTCTTAAAGTTTAACCTTAATCCAAACTCACCCGAATTAAGTCTTATAGGGAGATCATTGTATTCTCATTTATTGTATAATCATATACAGATTTAAAAACGCCTAATTCCGGTTTAAAAGAAACTGATTGATCTAACTGTTTTGCACAATGACAGAAAAAGCATTCACTGCAATTCTCAAAGAATAGATTAAAATAAAATTTATTGGTTAATAGAAAACAAAAATACAATTGACTATAATTTTTTTCCTCCTCAGTCCCCTTAATAAATATCAACTTCAGCCTTAAGGTGAAGTTCAATACATTTTTTCACGATGATTAAACATTTACTTTTATTTTTTTTGGCTCTTAGCAAAAAGTTGTAGACGGTGAATCACTGGAGGTGGCCAATGACTCTACCCCTCAATGCAAGTCCATTGTATTCGAGACTGCGCTGCTCACACTCTCTCGCTGATAGCAAATAAAAGCGTTCTCCCGGTGGACCCGCGCGTTGTTCTCAGGGAAGCAATTATTCACTGTTAAAATCGTCAAGTGTGAAGTTTGCCGTTATCGAGATAACCCACGAGAAGTACAGTGACCTGGGATTTTCACAAGTAAGGAGAGAAAGGAACTGACAATGTAGATTATTTAAAAAAAAATTAGCATTAAAATGAATTCGCCCGAACATTTCCAACATTGTCAAAAATCAATCCTTCGTTTAATTATTGTTGCAAACGAATATCACAGTTTCGGGATTTACAGATAATGAAGTATTGGCGAACGTGAAAATAACATTCGTCATTTTTTGAATCGTAATGGAATTTGGCAAAATATATTAATTTTTGACAAATGAACGCGATCCGATATGAAAAAAATCATTCCTCAAAATCCAAAAGACAAGTTTTTGGTGATGAAGTTGCGATTACGAACAAAATTATTTTTGAGATGACGCGGCAAGGTTAATATTAAGTAATATTATTAATATTTAGTCATCAGATGAATATATAATGCTAAAATAGGAATTACCTGACCAGCTTATTTTCAATAAATAAATATTTACACAAGCGTGAGACTTTGTGTAAATAATTCTTTTCAACTATAAATAAACGTAGTAATAGTAAATTCCAACGCTAATGAGAAAAAACTTTTTTTGAGTGGGTGTGGATTTGACTTAGAGCCGAAGGCGAGCCGTACCAATGTACGTGCTAAAAAAAAAAGTTTTTCTCTCTAGGGATGAAAAAAACTTTTCAGTATTATATTTTCTTAATTTTTATTTTACAAATTTATAAGTAGATGCATCAGAGGGTACAAAACCGAAATTTGGTTACAATAAGACAAAGAAATTTATAATTTAACATTACTAGACCCACTTAAAAGTATATTGATCATGATTTACTGCTATTTTTTTAGATTAGGCGGTGGCAGTTTTCGAGTACGATCTAGAAGAATTTTGGAAATCGACGTTTACTGAACCAAATTTTTGTTACAATATGGCAAACAAATTTATAATATTAGGTTTCTAGACCCACTTAAAAGCAGATCTATTATGATTTACTGTTTTTTTTTTTTAGATTAGCCGGTGGAAGTTTTCGAGTACGTATGAGTTAACCTGGCATCATTCGTAAGACAATTTAAGAGTTTTCGATCTAGAATTATTTTGGAAATCGAAGTTCACTGAACCAAATTTTAGTTACAATAGAACAAAGAAATTTATGATTTTAGGTTACTAGACCCACGTAAAAGTAGATCGATCAATCTATTTTCTTTTTTGGATTAGCCGGTGGAAGTTTTCGAGTACGTATGAGTTAACCTGGCATCATTCGTAAGACAATTTAAGAGTTTGCGATCTAGAATTATTTTGGAAATCGATGTTTACTGAACCAAATTTTAGTTGCAATACAACAAAGAAATTTATGATTTTAGGTTACTAGACCCACGTAAAAGTAGATCGATCAATCTATTTTCTTTTTTTGGATTAGCCGGTGGAAGTTTTCGAGTACGTATGAGTTAACCTGGCATCATTCGTAAGACAATTTAAGAGTTTTTGATCTAGAATTATTTTGGAAATCGAAGTTTACTGAACCAAATTTTAGTTACATTGAAACAAAGAATTGTATGATTTTAGGTTATTAGACCCACATAAAAGTAGATCGATCAATCTATTTTCTTTTTTGGATTAGCCGGTGGAAGCTTTCGAGTACGTATGAGTTCCCGGTACCATTCGTAAGACAATTTAGGCGTTCTCGGTCTAGAAGAATTTTCGAAATCAACGCTTACTAAACCAAATTTTGATAGATATCCCCGGTTCCATTCAAAGTCATCCATAAAACTCCACACACTGTACCTTTTGACATTGCAGTCATCTACGTTTACGGCAATCAAAAGTTCCCTAATATAATCATTCAAGTATTGGATTCTCTGGAAATCATCGCGTGTTGAACCGTCGTCGGACATACCGTTTTCCATGACATAAATTGGCACATTTTTGTAAAGCCTTTTTAATAATCTCAGCAAATCACCGAAACCTTTGGGCACTATTTTTAGCCATGGATCAAATGCGTGTGTCCAACTAGCGTTGGAACTTTCTATTATACCCGATTCTTGATACCACAGTTCGTTGTTTGACCTTGGAGCTGATTCGGTGAGCATTGAGTAGTAGTGATTTAGACCAAAGTAGTCGGCGGATCCACTTATGTCATCAATCTCAGTCTGTGTGAATTCAGGAAGTCTTGACGTCGAATAACCTTCCAATTTACTGTTTTCAGCAATTCTCTGTTTCATTACCGCAGGATAATCCCCTTCTTCCGAAAATATGGGATGTGCTGTCCAGCCGGTCTCAAACGCGTACTTAATGTCAGCACTTTCGGTATCATTTTGATATTTAGGGTAATAGTGAGTGCACGGTATGACAATACCAATTTGACCACCCTGAGTATTTCGAAACTCGGTATCGTAGATTTTATACGCTTTTGCGTGAGCTTTGAGCATGTTGTGCATGCAGAGATAAGTCCCATGACTTGGAATTTTCTTACCTGAAATTCAGCAATACATAAATGGCTGTAAAATTTATGCTTGAGTACAAATTTATGTGTAAACAATTAGACGTTCTGGATATACAGATTAAAATCGTTCGCAAGGTCTTATTCTTTTGTTAAGGGGCAACAACCACTCTCGGATTTTGGAAAAATGGATTTTTTTTTTGCTTTAAACTTTACTTTAGTGAAATTAAAAAAAAAAAAATGTTTAAAAGATCGAGATGGTTGACATCGACTAGAAAATTATCATCAATCAATCCTGACGATTTTGAAGTAGAAGAATAAGGCGTTGATTACCGAATTTTTAATTTTTAGCAGTGTTCTCCGCTATATCACAAGCTGTTGTGTGCACAAAATACAAATCTGATGTGAAATTTATCGAATCTGATAAGTATTCGTAAAACTTTAAACGCGTTTTTCTCGAAACCACTTTTTTCAAACTGGGAGGACGTATTGCTTGAACACCGTTGCATAGATCGATTTGAAATTTTTATAGTAGTTTCACAATTACATTCTGTATTGAAGTTCGTAGCCGTTTTTTGATTGAATGAAAACTTTTTTTTTATAAACAATTTACTGTTTATTTTTTGTCAAACATCGAAGCATTTTTTAAAAAACGCACCATTTTTACAAAATTTGATTTAAATGAAAAACTCCTACGCATTTTCAAAGCCAATATTATACAGATTGTAATATTTTGTTCGAGGTCTTATACTTTTAGAGAAAACGGTCCACCTGCACGCAGAGAAATAATTGGTTGCCCAAACCATTTGCATGGTTAAATACGCTCCAAGCGATCAAACTGGCTAGGTTGGATCCAACCAATATTTTTGTTGGACTGACTAACTAGTTGGTTGTGACATCCAATTCTTTAGTTGCGAATCAATTAATTTGCTGGCCCATCCAACTAGTTTGTCGCCCCAACGAACTGATTTGTTTCTGCAACCAACTAGTTTATTGACAATAAACTAGTTGAGTTTATTGACAATAAACTAGTTGAGTTTATTGACAATAAACTAGTTGAGACAATAAATTATTGTCTCAACCAATTTTGTCCTTTAGAACCTATTCAACCAATTGTATTTTTCCGTCCGTGAAGGTTGTTAAAAATAGTATATTTCGATACAAGACGTACGATCGATACAAGACAATCGATACAAGTCGATGCTCGTGTGCGCAAAACGCACACGAGCAGTACGCAGAAGGATCCTTGGCCTCGTGTATCGAACCATATTTTTCTTTACGAGTGCAATGCAAAATCCGAGTTTGTCCAACGTTTACAGCCATGCAAAATGAGCTGCAACTTCAAGCAGTGAGCAAAATCCAGGGAACAGTGTGCAAAATGAGGGAGCCAGTGCGCAAAATGTTTTGCGCACTAGTGCGTCAACCGGCCATTTTGCATGTCTGTGAACGGTGGGCAAACGAGGATTTTGCATGCACGAGTAAAGAAAAAGACGATTTTCAAGATGGGCTTTGTCGTCGTCATTTTGTATCAGAATGATAATATTTAAAAAACGTCGTACTTCAATATGTGTTAGAAAGAACTCTCTGAAAAGAAATCCTATTCCTTTTTTCATACTCCAAAATAAATCGTCAAAATTAGCCCGTTTTTCTGCCGTTAGAGTGATGTTTACCGCTGGTGAGAACCGCTTAAGTGGATTAGTTGATCATGAAAAGAAGTTATGTCGATCATACAAAGCTCGCCAACAAAGGTAATTATAATCGATAGATACAATCTGTTGAATTCGTTTGTAATTTCAGTTCAACTACTTAAACAATTATGTTAAACTAATTACGTACCTGGGGCAAACAGACCACTGCCATATCCTAACTTGCAATTAATAGAAGGCTCATTGATGGTCGTTAATATTTTAACCTTGTCCCCGAGTTCCTTGAAAACGACCCTTGCGTAGTCTGCAAACCACGTTACCATCAATTCATTCGTCCAGCCACCCATGTCTTCCAGAATTTGAGGATGATCCCAATGGTAGAGGGTGACCACGGGTTCAATACCCTGGGCGTTAAGCTCATCCAAAAGATTCTTGTAGTATTGTATACCATCCTTGCTGACTTTATTAGCAAAACCACTTGGCAAAATGCGCGACCAACTAAGAGAGAATCGGTAGAAGTCGACTCTAAGATCTTTTAAGAGAGCGACATCTTCCTTATATTTCCAGTATGAGTTAGTGGCAATATCACCGTTACTCCCATCGTCGATGGGCGAAGGTTTTTGATGGGTGAAGTGGTCCCAAACGTTTACTCCTTTGTCGCTAATGTTCCAGGCACCTTCGATTTGATAAGAGGATGTAGAAATGCCAAGTTTGAAGTCAGGGGGAAACTGCAGAGTGTCTTCCACACTAAAAATAAATGCGATTCCCATTTTAGTTCATAGTATTCAATAAAATATTTACAATTACATTAAAAGAATCTTATAGTAATGAAAATGGTGTACCTTACAAATATTTGTAGTAAGCTTATTAAAAATAAGAAAAACATCGTCGTTCCTTGTTCCTCCTTGAATTTGTGACGTCCGGAGACGTTGAGAAAATGCGAGATTACACCGAGCGGTTAGTGTTTCTCTAGTTCTACAATTAAAAATAGTAGAATGTCGTAACGCTGAGGACCTCGAGATGTCATGTTCTCTTAACCAGAGTTCTAGAAATTGTTTAGTTTCAACAGAGTTTATTAGCATTCAATACAAGTACACAAGTTTCTTAATAATAAATACCTTGACTATGGGAGAGACGTTGATGCTCTCGAACGATTCGGAGGTTCGTCGCCGCAGCGGGAAAATAATAAAGACGCCGCGTTGTCGCGGAAATACACAGTTTCAATAACGTCGCGTTTTTAGCGGAATACAATTGTAATACAACTTTAGCACTTTCATCTAATTATTAACTTATAACGCGGTACAAAGGTAGGATAACTCTACTCGCACTCAGCTAACGGAGAAACCGCGCGTCGCGATCTGTAAAATTAAACGAAGACTTAGCAACAGACTGTTCGACCGAATGACTACGTCGTTAGTCCTACTCGCTCCCTTCTGACGAAGGCCTGCAGCATCTTGTCTACACGAGACGTAAGACTAAACGAAAACTAAACTAAACTAAGCTAAGCTAAGCTTGACTTGCGTTGTGGGCAAGGGTTTTTATACAGGAAAAAGAACATGGTGGGAGGCTAGATTTACAAATTTGGTCAGCTAGACGTATCACTAAAATTATCCGAAGGGAAAATCCAGATTTACAAGTTTGGTCATCTTAGATATCCTCTTTCTTTCGAGAATTCCAAGTTCTAGAAATAAGGAAACCCTAGAGAGCGAGCAAGGGCTAGTACACTTGTGGCGCCCGGCCAGCGCGACTGACAGGCCATAATTATTGTACTTTATGAGTCCTCCCTTGCCGTGCTGGCGCAGCAAGTACACCCGTACACGTGGCTGCTTGTGTCATTGGCGATCTATTTAGAATTCACTATTACTTCCGGATGTTAGGCAATGGAATTCTTTTGGTCAAAGCTTCTGAATGTGAGAAGTATTTTAAAAATCATATTGCTAGAAGATACAAGCAGAGCACGGTGTCCTTTTTGGGATACCGTTCTGTAACTCGAGTGGTTTTCAAAAATAAGACTTTTCCTGCGCATCAGCTTTAGACCGGTTATGCAAGTTAGTAGTGCGTGAATTTTTTAACAAGTCGGTTCTTTTAGTCGATCTTCGTTAGGTAAGAAATTTAAACAATTAGGAATTTTTGAGAGTACGTGACAAATTGAAAAATGTACCTCCTTGAATTAATCCCTGCAAGAAGAAATTTCTAGGGATGTGCAGGAGCTCGACTCTGTTCGAGTAGCTGGAGGTCCGGCTCAGCTCGTCGCTGATCGAGCCTGTTCGAGGCAGCTCGATCCAGCCTCGAAATCTTAGGATAATCGAGCCGTTCGATACAATCTGAGTACTCGAGCCACTCGAGCCGCTCGAGCCGTTCGAGTCGCTCGAGCCGCTCGAGTCGCCCGAACTGCTCGGGTCGTTCGAGCCGCTCGCTCGAACGTTTAAATTAAAATTCACGTTTTAATTGCTTAAAAAATCATAATTCGCATTAAATTGTTCAACAAATCGAAATTCACGTTTTATTTGTTCAACAAACCGAAATTCATGTTTTATTTGTTCAACAAGTCGAAATTTACGTTTTAATTGTTTAACAGATCGAAATTCAAGTTTTATTTAACTAACTTTTAACTAACTTCTAACTTTTGACTAACTTTTAACTAACTTCTAGCTTTTGACTAACTTCTAACTTTGAATAACTCCCATCTTTTCACTAAAATATAACTTTTAACTAACTTCTAACGTTTGACTAGCTCTACTCACTTTTGACTAATTACTAACTTCTGACTTTTGACTAACATCTAACTTTTGACTAACTTTTGACTAACGTCTAACTTTTGACTAACTTCTGACTTTTAAAAGATAGAAGGTAGTTAGTAGGTAGTCAAAAGTTTGTGAAAAGTTAGTAGTTAGTCAAAAGCTAGAAGTTAGTTGAAAGTTAGTCAAACGTTAGTCAAAAGTTAGACAAAAGTTAGAAGTTAGTCAAAAGTCAAAAGTTAGTCAAAAGTCAGAATTTAGTAAAAAGTTAGAAGTTAGTCAAAACTTAGTCAAAAGTTAGTAAAAAGTCAAAAGTTAGTCAAAAGTTAGTCAAAAGTTAGTCAAAAGTTAGTCAAAAGTTAGTCAAAAGTTAGTCAAAAGTTAGTCAAAAGTTAGTAAAGAATTAGTCAAAAGTTAGTCAAAAGTCGGACTAACGAAAAGTGAGTCAGTGCAACCACTCTTTGAGTGCGCCCAACTAATTTTTTTTCTCCGTGTTTTCGACGAAAATCTCGAAATAGTATATTCTGTAGCAAGAAAATGAGAAAACTGAGTGCGAGACTTTGTAACTATTTTTAAAACAATGAATAAAAAAAAGTTGGATATATTTTACGTATGAAATGCCCAATTTTTTTGTTCTATGCATCGCACACTTTAGGATTAATTTGTGACCTAAAACTGAAGGTAATAATTAAAAACGGATATGTTATTAACACGTACTTGAAGAAGCATGCCATCAATATGTCTATTGGTGGCGGAAGCAATCCAACTACTGGTGGCATGTATGCAACCAGTAGTTGATTCCTTCCAGGCTACGGGAAATTTAGCACTTGCAAAGAAGTGCACCAGTTCAATAATAATCTTTCACAGCACAATAACGATTATCTGGCGACTATATAACGCCACGTGGAACAGTTGTATCCGGAATAAATTATAGCCGTCAATAAAGTACACGGAAAAAAAGATTAGTTGCCATAATCAACAAATGAGTTGACACAACCAATCGATTATTCTATTTCCCTCACAACTCAAATGGTAGTGTCAACGATTCGAAAGGTAATGCCGACGATTCGAATGGTAATCCCAGCAGTTCGAATGGTAGTTCCAACGATTGGATTGGTTGCGCTTACTAATCTCGCGAGAACTAATCGTGAATAGTTGAGGTTACTATTCGATATGGTTGATGCAACTAATCTTTGGGACCTCGTGTACAGCAAATTGGAAACGTAGTTGTCAGAACCAAACATTTCTTTCCGTGTATTAGTTAGAATATTATTCGGCGTTCTTCAGAAACTAAACGAGTTTAATGACTGAGAACGAGCAGAATTGTCACTTTGCACTCTAAATGACGTCAAGCAGATTGCAACCAAGGTTTTTGTTTTTAGGCTTTTGCTAAATCATATGAAACTAGGATACTTATCTTTTAATCTGCCAATACAAACGTAACTAACGGCATTTTTATTGTCAAAAAATTGTTATCATTGAGAAAGAATACCCTCGTGATAAACAATTCTCGACGATATTCCACCCGGCGCGGCCTGGGTCAAGGGCTGCCGGGGCTCTGATTTGACGAATAAATAAGAAATATACGTTTTGTTGAGCGCCAGTTAATTTTACGTAATTAACAACGATACTTTTGACAAATTATTACGGCTAGCTGCGGTTCGCATGGGGTTCCGCTGGAGACCCAAGGGAAAGATTGCAAGGGACAGCGAAATAAAGAATTACAATTGACAATTTTGACTTACAGTTACTGCGTTTATTAAACGATCTCCATCAGCCCTCTCGATTGTCGAATCTAGTTCCACCTTCCTTCAGTGGTCGAGTGGTAAATAATTTCACAAATATTATTTGACGAATACTATCGTCTATCAGAATGTCGACGAACAATAATCGACGGACACAATAAATCCAATAATTCAGAAATAAGATTGACAAAGTAAAGCGAGACTCCTCGAGGATAATTAACGTTAACTGCTCGTTACAGTCGTCGGCGAGCAAGTGATTTTCGATCGTCGCTCGATAGCGCCGCGTCGTACGTTACGTTAAGGGACTTGGACGCGTCCCTTCGCCCTAATTGGTCAATAGACCGGCCTATTTCGACGCGGCGCGATGTCGCAGCCAGCGTCTTCTTAAGCGTTCGAGTACGTCGATTAGGCGCGTAGATGTATCGATGCGCTAATGGCTCGCGGTGAGCGTCGTATAAAATTGTCGAATTCGCGCGACTTAAAATAAAAGCGCGATTTGTCGAGGAGTCAGTTCGCGGTTCCGACGTCGAGGTGACGCAAATAATTTTTCCTGTCACATCATACACTGAAAAAAAATGTCATTGATTCAATAAATCCATCGTTTGCGGGCTGCCAAAAACAAGCGTTATCAACTTAATTTGAATTCTAATTCCGCCAATTCCATACGAGATCGAAACAAAAACTCTAAAATAAGCAAAATAATATTTTATTATTTCAATGTTAAATAGGATTGAACGAATAAGAACTAGAGTTAATTTAAAAAATACTTCTTTTGGCAGCCCGCAAACGATGGATTTATTGAATCAATGATATTTTTTTTCAACGTACGGCCTAGAATTTAAATAAATAATATTGCGTCCACTATTCCTTGGCATCTGCAACTTTCTCCTATCTTAAACGTTATTCTAAATATTTCTCTTTTAGTATTCTCCGTCAATATAGGATGAAACAAAATTTTCAAGTTAGTAGTCGATAAATTAAAGCAGAATTGTCTTATCGTTATATTATATCTGATAAATGAACGATAGGGAAGTCGGGACTGCATCAATCCGAAGAATTAACGTGACTCCTTTACTTTGTCGGCCGATGAAGAGGCGCACAGTTGAAATAAAGAGGGAAATAATGGAGAAGGAAACGAGCGAGAGGAGAAGATACATTCCTCTTAATGTGCACGGTAGCTACGAGCTATACTCGCTACCTGCCGTGTCATTCGAATTACTAATGAACTTTCGAGCAGTTGACACATCATTAAATATTCCAGAGTGGCCCGGCGCCTCGGACGCTTCGGCAGCCAGTACCGATAACGTATATCGATAGACTGTTGTAAGGCTTTGCATCTGGTCTCAGATGCAAGCATGTAGCAGTAAATACTACAAATTGAAATTTAATTTTATTATTTTAATGTTATGAAGAAAACTAATTTAAAAAACGGTTGCAAAACAAAAACGCATTTGTAGCTTTCCCATTACTTTATAACTCATATGACTCATTTATTCGTTGCATAAATTATTTAACAATTATATTTTTTAATTGTTATTATAGAAACGAGAAAACTATATTTATAAGGTTTTCTCAAGGTAGGCTCTAATTAAGAAAACTATTACTTTTCTGGGTTTTTTTTATTCTGTAAAATACAGAATATTGAATAAATGATATTTATATTCATTTATTTATTTAACAAATGAGGCAAGAATCGAAAATTAATTGAATGGTTACAAGTTTGTCGTAAATGAAGACACGGCGAATAGACTTTCCACACATTAAATTCTTTATTGGAATTTTATACCATTTTTGTGCGTTTTGTTTATTTTTATTCTTTGGAGGGGGCAGTAAAATTTCCTGGCTGATAACGAGCTGAATACGTTTCTTCAATTTCTTTGCTGCTTCCTGCAGGTCTTCAGGGGTGGCGTGACTAGTAGATCGATGACTGCGAGATGAGTGACGGAAAGAGTGTATGTGTAGCTGTTTTGATGTGTGTACGTGTGGCTGTCTGTATTTATTTTTTACGGTTTATAAGACCGAGGATGTTTTATACCTGTGCGAGAAACGCTTAAAAGATATTTCGTGCTTAGAGTCAGCAAGTTACTGTGGGAAAGGAAAGGGTGACTACTTAAAGTCAGCAGTCACTTATTAGAGGAAAATTCACTTACGGGCAGTAAATTTGTTAGGGAGGGCAATTTACGTTAAAAAGAATATTATTTTTCTCTTTTTTTATATAAGGTAAACGTCCCAGTGATCGACACGTTAACCAAATTGCCCGACTTAATAAAAACGTAACTTTCACATTAAGATACAAAAAATGATCATTCTAGGTAATAATGAATCAGAATAGTCGTATGAAAAAATAACAACCTCAAAAATTTTCTTAACTTATCTTATTGTAGAGAAAACTTATTCTAAAGCTTCAGAAGTGCAAATGTACCAGTCATCGACATACTAAAGTTATAGTTGGTCCAGTAATCGACCGTTATATGTCCTAGTAATCGACACGTTAAGAAAAGTCAGAAATTAAGACGTCAATAACTGTCATTGTAGGTTATAAAGAATCAGTATAATCTTGTCAACAAACAGAACGCTTAACTTTTGGTCTACCTTATCTTCTTGTAATAAAAAATTAACATAAAACTTGAGGTGTGCAAATGTCCCAGTCATGGACATACTAAAGTCACGGTTTGCCCAGTAATCGACCCATGACATGACATGACCCAGTCATGGACATATGCATGGCCCAGTTATCGACATGATTTATTTTGCTGTTTAATTATTTATAGAGAGCCCAATACCCCTGTCCATAACTACTCCTCGTACAGTTCGATCGATGAATGAATTGCTACATTATTTTTTATCATCTAATTCATAAAAACAATACGCGATTTACACTAATTTTCTATCCACAATTTTGTCCTAGTGATCGACAGTAGGTCGATTATCTGGACATTTATGTGTTTTTCTGAAACAGTTATCGACCTCCGCGATTTTTTGCACAAACAACAATTTTACGATAAAATCATACTCATTTAGTAATACCAGATTCTTCATATGTAATATCAAATTAAACTTACTCAGCCAAAGTCTTCGTGCATCGCAGAATTTAACTAAATGTCACGAGACACACCTTAACCTCCATATCAAGGATTTCGACGAAATAACGTTCGGCTCGGTCACTGCAAGTTTACGATTTTCTTATTATCACTGTTGTGATCTTACAAGCCTCAAATTTTCATATAATATTGTACATAAATTGGAGGAAGTGTTGTTAATTTATTTAAGCGTCGAAAAGCACTCACAGTCTTATTTATCGCTCTTTTACCACAGACTGGTCGATTACTGGTACATTGTCGATTACTGGGACATTTACCTTATCGAATTTTTCCAAGAATAAACTGAAGTGATCTGAAACTAGATTATTTAGGACAGAAATCGAAGAAATAATTTCTATTTACTTATGGTCAGTAAATAGGACAAAAATTGGGAACGATAGATAGGCAGCACAACTCCCTGATCCTTACTCTCGTGCAGTCGTTCTACTGGGAGAAACGGGCAGGAAAATTTCGGACCAACAAGCTCTGAATATTCGCTGCTTATATGCACGGCCGGGTCTCTATTCTCTTGCGAGAAAAACCGCATCGTCGTAGCCATCTGTCGGCCGAGCGAGAACTACGGGAGCTTTCGCGTGCTCAGGCGCGGATCGCCAACTCGGGGGGCCCGGGCCGTTCGTGAAATTTATTTCCGTTTGGGACGGGGTTTTGGGATTTGCGCGTTACGGTTATAAAACATAGCCGTAACCTCAGTTATTGGTGTTAATTTTCGTGAAAAGTGTTTTCAGCAGCTTTCCCGTGGGTTTTCAGGCAAGTATAGAGGTATGAGGTAAGTTTTCTGTGTATCTTTTTTTATGTATTTGTGATTTTTTTTTTACAGAACGGAAAAAACTGCAAGCCAGGAGGCAACAGTGTGGTCGCTTGCGGACAACAAGTTTAAGTAAAATAAAAAGCAAAAATTAACGGGGAAGCAATTTGCAATGTTCTACTTTGCAGGCTTGTTTTCACTCGAGAGACATTTTTCAAAAAATTCAGTGTCATAAAATTGAAACTGCTCGACCGATTCATGTCAAATTAGTTCCAACTTTCTTCCATGTTAATTCGGTAAATTTGGTATATGTATCAAATTTGAATTCGGGATCTCGTATAAAATTTGCTGAATTAGTCGAAGTGGACTTAAATTATAACGACTCCGTCAATTTTTCGAAAGTTCAAAATCCTATAAAATCCGAACCTCTTTATCGATTTCCGCCAAATTCGATATCTACTGCAGCTGGATATTATTTCATCCTTGTAGAAGATTTGAGCATGGTTGGTCGAAGTTAACTTGAATTAGAACGAAAAAATCAATTTTTCGAAAATGTCAAAATTCTATAAAATCCGAACCGCTTTATGGATTTCGTTAAAATTCAATACCGACCGTCGTTATTCATTTCTTTATTTGTTAAGAACAATTTAGCTCACTAGCTCATAAATTGCGGCAGCTAGAGAATATACAGACATTTTTCGGAAAATTCAGTTTTATAAAACCTGACCAAATGTTTTAATTTTTTCGTCAATTTGTAGATAGTAAGGGTCGTTACTGCTCTACCAGTTTACGAAATTTCAGCTTGATTGTTGATGTCGTTGTTAAGATACAGCGGTTTGAATTTTACAAGCCTGACACACACACATACACACATACACACACACACACACACACACACACACACACACACACACACACACACACACACACACACACACACACACACACACACACACACACACACACACACACACACACACACACGCACGCACGCACACACACACACACGCACGCACGCACGCACGCATGCACGCACGCACGCACGCACGCACGCACGTACGCACGCACACACACGCACGCACGTACGCACACACACACACGCACGCACGCACGCACGCACGCACGCACGCACGCACGCACGCACGCACGCACGCACGCACGCACGCACGCACGCACGCACGCACGCACGCACGCACGCACGCACGCACGCACGCACGCACGCACGCACGCACGCACGCACGAACGCACGCACGCACGCACGCACGCACGCACGCACGCACGCACGCACGCACGCACGCACGCACGCACGCACGCACGCACGCACGCACGCACGCACGCACGCACGCATGTCCCACCGGACATTTTCCTATACCATTTTTTAAATGTTTAAGACCATTGTAAGTAATCTAACGTGAAAATCCAGGAAATTTTTTCGACAAAAACCATGCTTCCTCTATGAGCAAAATTGATGTACTTTGCTTTTTTGTAGGAAACATACTTTGAAGAACCTAGAAATGAAAAATGTTACGTTCTCCAACCACCCTTAGGGAATAAATGTAATAGAACACACCGTGCGAAAGATTCAGAAAAATTTAAAAAATTTGCTTAGTGTTAACCAAGTCCGACGTTTGCAGGTGTCGAAAGAAATATTTAGTTGAGTTGACTAAAAAGTACCATTGACATTAAAAATTGGATTTTATTATTACAACTCAATATGTCTTTGACTCAACCGATTAGACAATACTATCAACAAAATAGTTCTTTATTTTGATCGTATTTTTGGTTCAGTGTACTCAATATGGGATTCGTAACGAAATTCTTTGGTTAAATTGACCGTACGTAACCTTGAAGAGACCAAATTATAGTTTATCGGGAAAAACAATAAATTTGATATAAAGCAAACAAAAAAAAGGTTCAATTGACTCACGAGCGCAAACGTAAGTACTGCTCGTCTCGACATTCGCACAGAAAAAAAACTACCGATCATCTTCTGCCGGCAAAGTCCCACCGTTCCCGAGGAAAACACATTGTACTGCGGTGTCCAAAGTTTCCTAACAGACACACCGTCGTGTGAAGGCAACATTCATTTCTTTTTTAACTTGGCGTCGAGTCGCTACCGTGGCTCTTGATACTTTATATTGATAGAAACAATGAAAACTTCCACCACATTGGATCATTTGGTTGACATTATTATATCTCATTTTCGGTGTATCAAATATCTCGTAACCACGTCGCAATGCAGAGTAGCTTTGACTAAATGCCTTGGGCAAAGTAGTCGTATTATTTGGTCATGTTGAATAATTTTATAGTTATAGAATAAAAATATTTCGTCAAATTAATTAAATAATTCGATCATTGAAATCTATTAGTTGAAACAGCGATTTTTTTAAAAACCCAACCAAATGTGCGTTTCAATCATCCTTGTTGTCTCCAAAACGCTGACAGCATATACGATTAAGTCGAAGAAAATTTTTTTGAATCTAGTCATTTGTAGGTAATTTTGAACCAATGTTGTGTTACTGGTGATTGCTATATACTTTAGACAGAAACATACCAGTTTTATTAAAACAACGTCGGTATAGTTGATTCAAATATGCCTCGTTTGATTCAATCAGATTTTCTTCGACCGCAGCTGCGAGATAAATGTCACTAAACCGTTTTCTCGGTGCATAAAATAAAATATTTATTAAAACTATAATTCTGATTCTATTTATCGCAAGTGAAACTTTTATTTTTCGCCCCCGGAAATGAGCCTAGGGTTAGTTTATTTCTCCGAGAAACCTGCAGCATATAACGCAAAGATTAATGCAAAGGTGCCATTCGTAATACCAAACTTTCTATCGTTCGCCTCGATCATCGCGATTGTTTCCGCGCCGCACGACTCTAAATACATATTATCGCTTCTCACTCTTCTCGATCTTACCTGGTTAGACATTCTGATAGACGTAAGAGTCGGTCGTAGGTATAGTGCCGTTTGGTAAGTCTGATATTACGAAACTATACTGGGAGAGCCTTTGAGTAGCCAGCGTGTCTGGTCCGCTTGCTCGATATCGTGACTCTGACACGATATCTACGTTCGTTCGGTTTCATTGTAGTAGCCTCGATGAACGTAAAAGCACGAGCGGCAGAAGCTCTACCTGCCACATGCTAATGAGAAGACTTTCCGTTCGGGTCATTGTTAACGATCGAATCAACAGACGAGTGGATGTAACCTATGGAAGGTTCAACATATCATAACAAACGAATGCTATAACATTGAAATAAGGCTCGAGGCATAAATACAGGAAAAATACAGTGATTGGCCACCAAAGAATTTCTTTTTTTTTCCAAAGAAATATTCATTGGTACGAAGTTTTGAATGCAATAGACTTTATTTATTTTCTAACGGAACCAAATTGTCATTTTTAGCCTGCTCGGAAACCTTATATGGGCGTATCTCACAAACCTTTAACTTTCGTGTAACTCCACTGTGAAATGCTATAGTAATTCACACAGAATGAATTATGCAAGTGTCAAACTTCTACTAAGATGTACGAAGCATAATCTATCTGAAAAAAAAATTAAATTTTAAAAATTAATAGTGTTTTATCCTGGTTCAAATGCGGAAATTATCAACATTTTCACGTGTAACTGTGATTTTCGCGTCCTTTCGTACGGGTGTAGCATTGATATGCACCTTCAGAAAGATAAGAAAAAAATCATGAACTTCTGGTAAGGTGCAATGAACATAATGTACCTAATTGTAAACTCGAAATATGTCATAAAATTAAGCGGTTATCCCGTGAACGACTGTCATTCGGTTTCGATGGTGAACCTGACATCCACCTTTATATGGTTCAGGAATATCAGCACAAGCTAATTGAGCCACATGAATTGGATGCAGATGAAGGTAGGATCATCACAGATTGAATGAAGTGAAATTTACGTCGGAGAATCAATTATTTTGCTCGCAACGTTCTGCGAAATGGACTCACATTGCTGCGTGGAGAATAAATGTCAGGTTTTTCGCATCGTTATCCATCCAAACTAGTCAAGTAAGATAATTAAATTTCATCTGAGTACGTTACTCTTATCACGAATTAGATGTGCGCAGATGTGCCCGACCTCTCGACGAGAAACAATTTTTTTCTGGGTCAAAATGTATTCAATTGTCAGGTTCGAGAATGTCAGGTTTATAAATTCGCATGATAAATTCAAACTATTATTGTTCCTATATTATCTAAATTATATTTTGAGTTAGTAGAGTCGTTACAGTAAAATTGGATTAGAAAAATTACCTATTGGAAGGGATAAAACTACCCGTATGGAAATCTGTTGGGGATAAACTGGTTTGGACCTAGCGTGTAGCTAGTTTTTTCGATCAAGTTTTTCTGTAGTGGGACTAGACATAATCTAGCCAGAATACACTGATACATAGCATATCTATCTAGGATCTATTTAGCTTTCATGGCACAGCTTACCTGACCAGAGGCTAGACACAATATATACGTTAACGAAGTTAACGCCGCAATGCGCGTCGTTTACGCGGCACCGTGCGGGTTTTCGGCGGAAACGCGGGCGTTTTCCGATCCAGGGAGATTCCGATACAGGGTCTAGTCGTGACACGCTGCGCAGCGAATTATTATTATTATGTAGAGTGGCGCGTGCATATTCGCGAAAGGTACCAAAAAATACGTTCTAGAGGACGACGATTTTTTTTGTTTTGTACGACGCGAAAGAATTTATATTTTTTTGTTTTTCGCGATAGGCCTTATCGAGATATTTGATTATTAATGAAAAAGTGATTACGTACGTTATTAAATAGTGTTCTCTGTTTAAATAGTGTTAAACAGCTTCCCTGTTACGTGCTGATCCAATAAATGACGGTTTATATTAATTCTGTTTTTCATTTATCCTAGGCTATTTAACCGGTATCTGGGTTCAATAGAGAAATCCGGTCTAGCAGCTAGTCAATTTTATGCTATAGGGTTAACCGATTTCCGTACTGGCTAATCACTAGCTAAATTTACTGGGCGAATTAACAGAATCTTAGCCAGATTTTAGACAGTTTTTCTGTACAACGACTAGACAGCGAGAAATTACACATAGCGCTCGGATCTAGCTAGTTTTCCGACCTAAATCTTGTACAGAAAATAACAAAACTAGTTGATTTCTAGGTGATGGCGAGTTGGAATTTCCACACGGGGATGCCTTTCAATGGTTCAATTTTTAAAAAAAGTTAAATTGAAAATAAGTTAAACACTCGTAAAACACAATAACAGATAATTCCTACAATGAATTAGCACCAAATAAATCATTTTTAGTTAAAATGATAATATGATTTTTTATGCGAGTACCCTGTATATCATGCCTTGTCCATGAACGAATATTGCTTTCTGAAGATCTTAAGATGAGTACAAAAAATTGGCGATCCTGTGCTCCTATAACTATATTTTAATTCTTTGAGGTCGTGAAAGTCGAAGGTTTGTGAGATGTTCCCATATGTCATTTAAAATTTCGCAGAATTTACAAGGCTGTGTATAGAATCCGCGGGAAAATCGGTATTGTGGACATGGAATGTGTAGACAGTAATAAAACAAAAACACTTAATGATACCGTGCGATTTTGGATTAAAACAGATATTTCGGATTTTTTTAGAGTATCACATACGTCCCTGTACATTCTAGTAACTTTTTAATAAACTGAAGATTGTGCAATATGGCGTAAAAAAATTATTTAAAATTGAAGGTCAAATATAACTACTATAGGATTCAAAAGATCATTTAGAAAATTGCATCTCGCATTTTACTCTTCTAAGATAAAAATGGGTCATTCCATACGAAATGGGCTATTCATTTGCCATCTCGCCAATTTTTTTTGTAGCTTGTAAGCATAATAATGGAAATTCTGTGAAATTCTGAGAAAAATCGGAATGGCCTGTTTCAACAAAAAAAAAATATTATTACTATATTTTGTCAAAAAATAGCGTGATTTTTTTTAGATCGGCTATAGACCATTTTTTATTAAAAAGTATAATCATAAACTTAAATTTTGTACAAAAACCAATTTTTTGTACGAACGGTAATATTGAATATACAGCAAATTGAAAAATATGAAATAGAAAAAATCGTTATCAAATTTTGGGTAATCCATAGGTGCTAAAATTCTGAAATAATTGATGGCTGTTCCTGATACTCTAAGCAACTTTTGAAAAAATTGTCAACACTTTTTGCGACCATGCTAAATTTCGGTGACCCACTTGGTATGGAATGACCCAAATAGCAAAACAAAAAATACAACTTTTATATTTTAACGAAAAAACAATCTGTAAAAATTCCGAAAAAAATAATTAAAACTAGCAGTGAAATATTGCTAATTATACTATATAGCATGTATTTTTTATTTCCAGTCCATTTGATTTTCTTTCTCTTTCATTTCTCTAAGTTCGACTGGTGAGGCTGCCAATAACTGTGCCTTGACTAAGGACTATCAGGCTTATTGTAGCAGCGGCGCAGTAGGTTTATAAATGCCTGCTGTACAGTTCAGTGTCGCGGGGGTCTCGATCGTTAGTCCTCCTTTACAGCCTCTGATTGCACAGCTGACACTTGAACAAGTGTAAAGAGTGAAAGAAAAAAAACTCGTTTACATGCTTGGAGTCACTCTCGCGCTCCTCTCAGCCTCAAGTTCTCTGTTCTACACAGCCGAACTTTCCCTTTGTGCAGCCCGGAAACAACGAGGCAACGAGTACCACTGCATTCTTTATTATAAGTATTCATAATCGAGGCTAAAAGTGATAGGCGTGAAATTGGCATAACGCGAGCGATAACACTTTGTCAAATCAGCGCGCAAGTTTCTCCAAACTTTTATGACATTTGTAGACAACTGGACTACGGATTTATACAGGTGAGAGGCTGCGTAAACAATTCAATAAGATATTCATTCACGATAGCAGATCTCAACAAAAGTGAAAACTTCTGGTAACTGGAATTGAAATTTAGTGCAACACGTTCAGAAATAAAGTGGCTGGACTGACAGATAATGCAAATAAAAAGGAAAACATAAAAGTGAAATGTAGCTACGCGCTATACAAATATAATTTTCGTCAAACAATTTACACAAATAAACAATTTTAAGTAAAATCAAATACGTCGCGTTGGACGACAAAAATTATGCCTCTGATTATGTAATTTACTTATTATATAATCAGAGAAATATTTCTTTTTCCGTAAAGAGATTATGTTTGGTGTATACATATTCTTAAAACAATTTCTCACATTATATTAATTTTGTGTAATTTTTCCGTTGCAAGACATAGACAGTTTCGAAATAAGATTTTAAATCTTGAAGATGAGAAGTAAAACATTTGAAAAAATATGTGAGAAGTACTCTCAAATAATTCCGTAGTCCAATTACATGAAATAAGAAGGTTTTTAAGATACGGTTATATACGTGCGTTAAGGATAATACTTTTTAAAGGATAAAACATTTAATGTACTGTATAATTTTTGATTTTGTATTACAAGGATCTTCGACATCGTACATCGAAAGGACAACGCACCTGAAATGTGTATCCAATACACGCTTTTACGTACATTCACAGGATGAAAACACTATAAAACGTGACCGCATGCGTAAACGCGTTTAAAGCGTTTTTAAATAAGGCACGTGATGCGAGTTACTTTTACATGCATGGTGGTGTATTGAGAATCAACACACCGCGAAAAGTGACTACACGATTTATACGTCTGAAGCGTTTTTAAACAATACACTTATTTTTAGAGTGCTATTATTTGTTTCCAACTTTGTTGAAATAAACACAGTCGCATGTGTGCATAAGCGGCAAATTCGGGATTAATTCACAATAAAAATAATTTCATAAAAATTAAAAAACTCGTGACTGAAAAAATTAGTGTAATTAATAAACAACTTGGGTAAATGAACAAGGAAGCAAAGTAGAACCTTGCACATTGCTTCCTAATTATTTTTCGCTTTTTACTAAGCTATCCCTATGAGGAAGTTATTCGTTATTCCGTTATTTCGTTGTTGTTAGAGCGTTTCCGAAAGTAAATGTAAACGGAGAGAAGAATATGGCAATAATCCCTCGACTCAACATAGCAATCGAGTTATATTCCAGTTTTCTGGCGATTTACGCTATACGCAGCTATCTTGTTACCATGAGTAGGCGATATCTGAGAGAAGAAAAATTTATATCATACCGATACTTTCATCTCTTCAGATTTGAGTGACCCACTCAATGCACATTAAAAACTATACAAGTTGGTGTCGTGGAAGCGACCATATATGTGCGCGATCATACGTCGAATCATGAGTTCCTTAAACTATTTTAATTTTAAGGTAGAAATGCATTGGGAGTAGTTAAACAGTATCTATAATTTTGGCAGTGTCTTCCGAAATACATTGATATTTCCAATATATATATAGATGGCATTGTATTCAATCATGGTGTTTCGACGAACGAGCGTACGCGTTTAGTGGAGTTAGCCATATGCGCGACTGACGAGCCCCATAGCAATGGATAGCCTAGCGCAACAGTGTGGAGAAATTCCCCATGCTGTTTGGGGTGCTCGCCAATGTACTTCCCCCTCTTCCGATATTTTCATTATTCCTCGTCAGAGGCATCTCGGGAAGTGTTATTGTGAGTTGTGATCTGTGTAAGCGGTGACATGTGTACCACGAAAAGATATTTAAGTAAGTATTGACAAAATCATACTTAATATGTATATTAACATAAATAATGTGCTTAAATAAAAAACAAATAAAATTGAATACAAAAATGTACGTGTAAATCGCTATTTTTTCACAAACCTTTACACCTTTTTTTTCCTTTCCTGTCCTTTCGCTGTACTTATTTATATTTAAGTGAACCGCATTAATACATAAGTTAAGTAATTTGTAAAAAAAAATATTTGAACTGCCCGTCATTTTTCTGTATGAAAAGATTCAACTTTTCACAGTTTTACGCACAATAGAAGAAAAAAAATTATTTTCTGTGATTGATTGCGATTCGTTGACCCATTTTATTTATAATACGTTGGAGTTACTGGAATTTGTATTGCAATTTAACCGACATAGATGCGTGAATGCATATCTATGCATTAAAATCGTTTTTTTAAATAGTCGTGTCGAGATATCCACCGTACTCTATGGAAATCTCCGTAAATTCTGCGTAGACTCAAGTCCGATATGTACGCTGACGATTCCCGTACTGAATGCAAGTCTTCGTGAATTCTGTGTCGACTCGAGCTCTGAACGCATGCAGAAGATCCCTATACTGTATTGTGCACCCGTATAATTCATTTTCGCTCGACAGTATGGGAAGATTTCCTATGCTGCCGGAATATTTTCAATTTGCTATATTATATGGGCTTTTTCCCCATATTTTTATAGAGACTATAACCGAAAAATTCTCTCCGTGTAAGAACGTATATTTTTTTAAATAGTTCAACACTCCATAAAATCAGAAATTTCATACCATTCTTCACTAAATTATACATATATATTGGCTGAATATTGTTTCATTTGCATACAAAATTTCAGCTCGCGATCTCAAGTTTTGCAAAAGTTACAATAGAGGGATAATGTCAATTTTTACAAAAATTGAAAATTCCATAAAAACTGAACCACTTTACCGATTCGAGACAAATTCAATACCAAACAACATTGAGTGCATCGTACGAAACACTAATATTCAATACTCCGCTAGATGGCGAGCGGTCGAAGCGTTTCTCGTAAGTGACTTGAAGCTTGAACGTATATAAGACTACAAAGCTGTCCTGAGTTCGACTATACATGAGGGGTACCCTTCGTTGACGTACCGAAATGTACTGTCTCGACACCAAGGGAAAGCAACAACAGGTTTCGCTCGATTCCTCTGAAGAATTTCATTATGATTCTTTCAACGATTTTTCTGTTTAATGGACGGGATCTTTTCACGATTCTCTTAAAGACGCTTTTCAAGATTCTTTCGAAGATTCTTTGAAAGATTCTCAGAAAGCTTTCGGATAGAAAGAATCTTGAAAAGATCCTATACGTGATTCTTTTCAAGATTCCTTTAAAGATTCTTTCAAGACTTTTTTTAAGATGCTTTACAAGATTCGTTTTTTTCTACGCGGGTATTTAGCAAAATAAACTAAATTTTACGAAAATTAAAGCGCCCAACTCCTTCTTTTAAAAAATTGAAAACAGCATAAAATCGAAATCTTCGCACACATGTTGTCGAACATTGGTTGGTACAGTTAAAGAGGGTCTGCTGCTATACTTGTATGCCAAATTTGAGCTCAATATACAAAACGGTTCTTGAGTTATCAGCGTTCGAATTTCCGAAGTTGTACACACACGCACACGCACACGCACACGCACACGCACACGCACACGCACACGCACACGCACACGCACACGCACACGCACACGCACACGCACACGCACACGCACACGCACACGCACACGCACACGCACACGCACACGCACACGCACACGCACACGCACACGCACACGCACACGCACACGCACACGCACACGCACACGCACACGCACACGCACACGCACACGCACACGCACACGCACACGCACACGCACACGCACACGCACACGCACACGCACACGCACACACACACGCACACGCACACGCACACGCACACGCTCGCGCACGCACACGCGCACGCGCACGCGCACGCACACGCACACGCACACACACAGACACACACGCGCACGCCCGGACATTTTTTCTAGATCACTTTTCTGGACGTTTTGGACCATTCTGAGTGTCCTGACACGAAAAGCTCGAAAAAAAATTTTTCTTGAAAACAGAGCTTCCTCTATGAGGTGGCAAAAATGGTTAAATAAGAATCATTCGCATATTATAGTCGGGAGATTAATTCGTCAAAGGTGTGGTAATCAGTAAATCGATTTCTTTGAAATCAATGAAAAAGGGTTGTTTGGTTCAAGGAAATTTTCCATTAATTCAATGTCACTACATTTCATTGAATATCTGATCATTCAAAGAAAATATAATATTAGTTTGAGTATATTATTTATTTAACTCGGTGCGAGAAAAGCGTTTTTTCGCACGCTTCGCATAAATCCTCATTTTCACACCGTGTGAAATAAAATTTCGTACGATACTTGTACGATAAAGGTTTTCTTAAGGGGGGGAGTCAGCTCAAAAGTTTAAAAAAATCGATTTTTTTTCTGTCAAAACATTCATTTCCATGTCATCTATCTATTAGTAAAGGTATATGCTCCATTTAGCCGGTGTATCTTTTTATGAAGAAGAAAATAAGACGTCAACCCCAATCTGCCTAGCAGTTTGGGGTTGACGTCGGAAACATGCGCAGAGTGGAAAACCTAAGATCTTTGCTTAAGTTAATATTGAAAGGCATACGCAAGTCAGATGGCAGTAAAAAATCCTTTCATCGAGTACCAACAATATAGTTCATTGGTCATTTTTATATGCAAGAAAATTTGGATGATATTGAATTTACAAATGTAATTATTTTGACCTGACTCCCTCCCCTTAACCCGTGTGATTGCAACACTTGCCAGAAAAAGTGTTATCGCACTAGTACCGTAAAGTACTGCTCATTGATTGCAACGAAACGTTTCATAGGTTGAGATTTAAATGAAATTTTTTTGAATCAAGGAAATTTTTTCTCTCGGTGAAGTCTGGCAGGTTTCAATCGTTGGTCTTGAAATTTTACCTTATCGAAATTGTCCGCGATCCAAATGGCCCCAGTCTCCGCATCGTACGCAAAGTGTAGAGCATCTACTTGACTAGCGAAGGTGCATCGCAGCTGCATTGCGACTTGCAGTCGAGTACAGCCTCAAGCTCATGGCGAGAGTCCCTCTCACTCAGGTAATTAGCACAAACCGCTATAACCGGCGAAACTGCTCCAAGGAACTGAGGAAAGGCAGGAAAACACATGGAGTGCATAGTGTAACGGCGGTGAGTTAGTACCTACGTCCTGTAAAATAGGCTCTGGACCCTTCGTGCTCTGTTATATAGGGAGACGCGTGCAGCAGCGACTCGACGATTATAATAGCAATATAACGCTCTGCTTCCACGATTATTATTATTATTACCATGATTATAATACGTTAGGTATGTACCAAGGTACTCTTGGGTGTCAGACGCCTGTCGGACTTACTAATAGTGCAGTAAAAATATACCAAAGATAGAAGACGATTAAATAGGTGTCTCGTTTTACCTACTTTGTACAGTCGAATACGTCGTACAACAAAATTTAGCTGGGACAACCAATCGTTTGATTAAATATGGGACTGCCGATTAATTGCAGTTGGACCAATCAAATTGTTAGTTAGAGTAAGTGAAGTCTTTGGTTGTGTTAACCAATAATTTTGATGATCTAACCGCAATTGATTGGCTATCATATATTTAACCAAATTGTTTTTCTCTAAACGTTTTTCCTATTAAACTGTGTTTATAACTTATGAGTATTTATACGAAAATTCTATATCATCGTTACAATAGTCAGTCACTAGAAGCGAACACATTTTTAGGCGATTAATTCCTTTTTCCTTTTATGGCCAAACAAAGGTAGTTTTATAATTTGTTTAAAGACACAATAAATATTATAACATTTTTTATTTACTCACTCCAAGTACATATATTGAATATGTTGTACAAAATAATTTCCTATCAAATTCCAACAACTGAATAAGACCGTTTTGTTATAATTAGCTAACAATTGTTTTATAGTAACAGAATTGAAAAATCCGATTATTTTTTCAAAACCGTCCCAGTGATGCCTTAATAAAATTATAATAAAATTAATGGAACGTTTGGGAAATAAAATAAACGCTCTTGGTGCGGTTAATGGCGTTTGATGTAATTAATAAAAATATTCATTTAAATTAAATAATTAAAACGAACAATTTAATTAACATTAAGATAATAAAAAAATTTTGTCTAAAATTTTGTACCCTTTTGCTTCCTGATAGGGGAATCTTTGTTTTCGATTGACAATTTTTTTCGAGTTGTTAATGTCAGAACAATTAAAATGGTGTAAACTGTCGAGGAAAGTAGTTTAGAAAAAAATGTATACATGGATTTGCGTGTGTATGTGTGTATCTGTGCGTGTGCGTGTGCGCGGGTGAGTGGTCGACGCCTTCATAGGTGGTAATTTGAAAAAAAAAAATTCAAAAATATTTTCAAATTTTATTTGACTTTGTAATTTTTTAAATATGTCTGTACGCTCTTTAGCATCGGTAAATTTTTAGCTATTGAGCGAAATATTTTTTTATGAATGAAGCTATATTAAAGGAGGATCGGTATTGAATTTGGAATGAATCGATAAAAAAGTTCGGTTTTTATGGGATTTTGAATTTCTTTTTTAATACTCGATTTGCTCTAACTCATGTCAAGTCTCACCAAATCAAATGAAATTTTCTACAGATGAAAAATAACATTCAGCGTTGTTACCTACCAAATTTGGTCGTGATCGGTAAAGCGATGTGGATTTTATGTGATTTTGAATTTTTCAAGAACTATATCGGTAACGAAAAAAAGTGCGAAGCGGAACTTTGCACATCGTTTCCTGATTCATTAACATTTTTTACAAAGCTTCTCCATGAGGAAGCCAAAATTCATAAATAAGCTTACTCATAGGGGTGGTTTTGTGCAAAATTAAAGTTAATGAGGAAGGAAGGTGCAAAGTTCTACTTTGCAACTTTTGCTACCTCATAGAGGAAGCTTTGTTTTCGTGAAATTTTTTTTTTCTCGAGATTTTCATGTTAGTGCACTCAGAATGGTCCAAAACATCGAGAAAAGTAGTTTGGAAAAAGTGTGTGTGTGTGTGTGTGTGTGTGTGTGTGTGTGCGTGTGCGTGTGCGTGTGTGTGTGTGTGTGTGTGTGCGTGTGCGTGTGCGTGTGCGTGTGCGTGTGCGTGTGCGTGTGCGTGTGTGTGTGTGTGTGTGTGTGTGTGTGTGTGTGTGTGTGTGTGTGTGTGTGTGTGTGTGTGTGTGTGTGTGTGTGTGTGTGTGTGTGTGTGTGTGTGTGTGTGTGTGTGTGTGTGTGTGTGTGTGTGTGTGTGTGTGTGTGTGTGTGTGTGTGTGTGTGTGTGTGTGTGTGTGTGTGTGTGTGTGTGTGTGTGTGTGTGTGTGTGTGCGTGCGCGTGTGCGTGTGTGTGTGTGTGTGTGTGTGCGTGTGTGTTACACGCTCGAAAAATGTAAACCTTTGTAATTCGGAAACACCTCGAGATATGGAGCTGAATTTTACACCATAGATAGAGGGGTCAACCCTCATCGTTCACACCAATTATTGATAAAATCCCCAAGATCGTTAAATTTCGACTCGTTTTGAAAATGTCTGTTAACGCGATAACTCTTTTAATTTTCGAGATATTAAGCTCAAAATTGGTACGAATGTGAGCTTTCATACACCGGCCATTCCTATTGAATTTGGTTACGATTGGTTGAATCGTTAAAATTTTATAAGTTTTTGATTTTTTTATTTTTAGATTTTTTTCTACGATGCGAATTTTCGTATCAAATATCGAGCTGGGAGTCGAATCAGTGTCGGATCCATGATTAACAGCAAAAATACGTCAGATATAGTCCGGAAATGATGAACGATACCATATTTTCATAGCGATTTTGTACAGTCTATATTGCGAAAAGTAGCGATTTATCACGTATAAACTACCCATATTCTTGCTTCCGAATGAAATTTCGAAAAACACTGGTTTCTATCGTGTTCTGCAGAAAAAAACAGAGAAGATAGAGTATTCGAGGGAGTTTCCGGACAGTTCGTCCTTATTATAATTTCATAAAGCGGGAGTGTGCGCTTATTTATTTATTTAAAACATGGATGCAAAGTAGAACCATGCACATTGCTTCCTTATTATATTTCGCTTTTTACAAAGCTTTCTCTATGAGGAAGCCAAAATCAATTACCATACTTCCTCTTAGAGGTTGCTTTGTTAAAAGCGAAACATAATGAGGAAGCAATGTGCAAAGTTCTACTTTATTTTTAGTCGACTTCGTGAACTTACGGGAGTCTCTACTGTGTCGTCTACAGTATCGAGGTGTAAAACAACGCGTTTAGAATCCTCTGTCATCGAGCCTTTACCGATAACGTCTCATACACTCTGTATACGGAATATCTTAGGCTTAAACTATGCTCAGCTAGTTTTCCTAGTCCAGCTAGTCCAGGCGGAGAAGGAGGCGCCGTTTTAGCGCCGAGCTCTCGCGTAACGAACCTCGCAACGTCATAGATGTTTATAGATGCCCGAGCAAAAATCGACGAAGCGAAAGATGAGAAAAAGAAGAACGAGTCGCGTTGGCGCTTCTGCACGACGTTCTTTTTCTCCGTGAAGCGAGAGAGAAGCTTATGCAGCATCACATGCGGAATTGTGGGACGACCCGTCGTAGATGGACCTCGCGACGTTGAGCCGTGTCATCCAGAAGCATCAGAAGCTCGGAAAACCAGGACGTAATAGCTGAAGCGTTCCACTCCTCCTGGAATAAACTTCAGTTGCGTGGCATCCCGGGTGGATAATGGGCAATCGAAAAGAAAAAAAAACGATATAACGCACGCTACCGCGACTTCTTCGAGGTTACTCCACTACATACTCTGTTGGCTTGGCGGAACATCCAGTTTTTGTACAAGAGTTTATCTGCGCGAAGAGATGAGCGTGCGAGATGCTACGTACGCGCGCACCATAACGCTGAGTAGCCAATATAATATATAATAATGGAAATGGCACGGTCATTGTCCACTTTTACAAACGGGAAACACAGTTATTGGCATAGTTGTCTTTATTAACATTCTGTAGAATTCATAAAGATTGCTAAGCACTCGATGCTGGCCAATAACTGCTCTTCATTTTCATATGTGCGTATAGTAGGGGAGAGTGGGGCACAATGTGTTATTGTTATTTCAGTGAATTTTTGCTCTTACAAGGAAGTTATCCCAGGTTGATCTCTATACCCAGAAAAAAGATCTTGTTAACGGGACTAGAATCTACGCATCGAAAATAAAATATCTTATTTGGATGCCGACCTACTAGACTATGATATGTAGTTGGGGCTGTGGCCATAAATCGTAATGGTGATGCAGCTTCGACGACGGTCGGCCTTCTCAATTTATTCCTCGTTGTTACGTTTCGCCCTACACGGAAAGAAAGGCTTGGTTGAAACAACCAAGTGCTATGGTTATATATGCGCCGGACAATTAATTGGTTAGGCCGACCAATTTCTTGGTTAGGCTACCAATTTCTTGGTTAGACTCCCAATTTCTTGGTTAGACTAACCAAGTGACTTGGTAAGCTAACCAAGTGACTTGGTAAGCTAACCAAGTGACTTGGTTAGACCAACCAAGTGACTTGGTAAGCTAACCAAGTGATATGCGCCAGACAATTAATTGGTTAGACCGACCATTTTCTTGGTTAGGCTACCAATTTGTTGGTTAGACTAACCAAGTGACTTGGTTAGACCAACCAAGTGACTTGGTTAGACCAACCAAGTGACTCGGTAAGCTAACCAAGTGACTTGTTTAGACCAACCAAGAAATTGGTAGCCTAACAAATGAATTGTCTGGCGCATATATAACCATAGCACTTGGTAGTTCCACCCAAGCCTTTTTTTCCGTGTATGGTCGGGGCATCTTCAGAATTATTTTATTGTCTATATTGAGTATTACAAAATAAAAATTACTTATCTATATAATATGACTTATCTTATTGTCTATCATGTAAATTGACATTTTATAATTTATGTTATAATGATGCGCCAACGCCCAGATGGTAGCTCTATTTATCGGTTGTTAGCTTACGGTATTGTAACGTAAGTGGTAATTATTTTCAAATTCCCGCTGATCCGCGTTCGGTAATTCCAATTATCGACCGTTAGATTACTGTGAGATCCGGTAAGTGTACGAATTAATTCATTCCTGCTCACCAATTTTGTTTTCACATTCCAAATTTGCGTGTTTATCCCTATTTTTCCTCGTCTAGATGTTGTTAAGTGTGACGTTGTTTTTTTAAAATGATTACAGGCTTCCGAGATCTCCGGTCATCGATGGAAAGGGAGGTTATGCTCGATCTGTTATGTCATTATGTTAAAATCATTGAGTAAAAGTCGTCTCAATTAAAACTATGTGTCAGTTGAAAATAAAAAAAACCTGTTACCTTTAAGCAGATGTTCTATTACGTGGATCGTTATTAATAAACGTAGAGCCACTACAAGATCTATAGACCGGACTAGACTTCCGTTCACCTCAAATATATTTTTTTAATTGTAATTAATGTACTTATTAAATAATAAATATATTCAAATCTAAGAAATATTAATTTTAATCGGCAGTTATATAAATGTTGATAAAGAAATTTTTTTTTGGGGATATTCCTCACTATCCCTTAGAAGCTCAGAAACTGCCGCCGGCTCAGCAGTTGGCGCGCAAATCAGTGCGGGGCTCAGCGGTCACCCATCCAAGTTATGACCGCAAATAATGCTGCTTAACTCTGGGGACCGTCGAGCCACACACCGACAGCGCGTCCACTGCTGCCGATTTAAAGAATATATAATTTTTATATATATGGGGCATTCCATACCGATTCGACCTGGGTCGGACCCTCGACCTCTCGGATTTGGTCGAACATTTTTTATATGATTGGACCAACTCCAAAAAGTACTGGAAAATTTTTTCAGATTTCTTTCATTTATTTTTTTTTTTTTACGATTTATTAAAGGTAACATATCGTTAGCCCAAATTTAAAGATCTGAAAAAATTCTGCATGAAATAACAAAATTTTTGAGCCTAAAGGCAAAGTGGGCCGGGTTTTGCTTCTATTTTTTTGTCTATAACAAACTATTAAAAAATTTAGAAACGAAAGAGGAAAAGTTATCAAATTTTTCTAAAATATTGCTTTCTTCTGCAAGTGCTTTCTTTTCGTAAAAAAAAAATGCGATTCATAAAAAATATGTTCACTGTTAAATCAGGCCGGAATCGCAAAACAGAGTTTCTCTCTGAGGAAGCCAAATAGTAACGATATAATTTCTTGCGGAAGAATGTTTATGGAAAAAAAGAGGAAGTGCTGTGAAAATTTCAATTTTCATGTTTTTTTATTATTTGTAATACAGCAATTTCTAGAATTATATAACATTCTTATCGAATAGTTTTTCCTATTTCCAAAAAAATACTCATGAATCAGAATTGACAAGCGGCGCTCATCAAAGGATTCCATTGATAATATCAGATGTCAATGATGATAATTTAAAAAGCGATCGCACCTTCGAATACAAAAAAAATTCAAGATCACCGAGTGCAGCTGAGATGAACAAACAATAAAATCAAATTAGATTCTACCGCACAACAAATCTAATTTTGTTATCTGACTCAACGCTGTACTCCACGAGGAATGTTCTTTTTCGTAATTTTTTGCAACTCGCAGTTTAGAAAAATTTGATAACTTGCCCTCTGTCGTTTCTAAATTTTTTAATAGTTTTTTATAGAAAAAAAATAGAAGAAAAACCCGGCCCACTTTGGTTTTAGGCTCAAAAATTTTATTATTTTATGCAAAATTTTTGAGAATTTTTTCAGATTTTTAAATTTAGGCTAACGATATGTTACCTTTAAAAAATCGTAAAAGAAAAAAAGAAAAATCTGAAAACTTTTCCAGTACTTTTTGGAGTTGGTCCAATCATATAAAAAATTTTCGACCAAATCCGAGATGTCGAGGGTCCGACCCAGGTCGAATCGGTATGGAATGCCCCATATATACGACAAGAATTAAATCACATTAATAAATGTTGCATGTTGATAATCATAAACTCCAATGGTGAAAGGAAATAAATATATATTGGATTATAAGATAGTTCTAATTGATTTTATTTAAAAATATCTAATACATGTATTTGGTCGGTTTAACTAGATATTTTTTCCGGATTAAGAAAGTATTTAGTAGCAATAAATAAAATATTTTTTTAGTATCCGCTGCACAGTGAAAGTTGATTCAAATAAATAAATATGTTAGAAATTAAAAAACTGAAAAATTGAATGATATACATATTTGTTGAAGGGAAAGTAAATTTTTGTTACTTGAAATAATTAAATGTTGAATAGATCATTTTACTTAATATTACCCAATCTTTTTTCTGGGTGTACGATTTGATTTCTTTTATAATATGCAGATTAAAAACTAAGCGACACGTTTTTTTATCTGCCATTAAACACTTTAAGGGGGTGAAACCACCATCCAAAGTAAGACATGTCAAGGGGCGATTTAACAGTTTCACCCACAACATAATATTTTTTAACCAATCCAACTGGACAAGCTTTCACTTAACGAGAATTGAAAAATGTAATTCTCTCAATTAAAAAAAAATTGAGAGGTGAGTCACCCCTAAATATCATGGTTGCCCCGGCCAATATTTTTTTTTCGGGAAAATCCAAAGACACGTCGTATTTCCTTCGTGTTTATACACAACATATGGTTTTTTCAGATTTTTGAACTTGAATTTAACCATTTTTTGCATAACTGTAATCATATTAAGGGGAGGCTCAGCCCTTAATTTTTTTTATTGAGTAAATTATATTTGAGTAACGTAGCGATAATTGGACTATCATTTACGATTGAATACTGGAGCTGCTTTGAAAAAAATACTGAGATTTTACAAATTTACTGACAGCCGAAAAATTTTGTTTTGAAGGGTCCAAATCAATTTTATTTTTAATAATTATTCACAAGATGTCATACATTTTTTTTCATATCGGATGAAACTCAATTCAGCTCAGTATTCAACACTGAAAAAAAAAACATTATTTATGCACGGCAAACCTAAATTTTCTTGATATACTTTAAATATACCTTAAATAGATTTTTCGCTTCGATATATTTTGCGTATATCCTAAAATATATAAATTAGTATTAAAATTTAATATTTCCGAATGTACACTCACTGTTAAAAATGCAAGTGAATTCAATATACCAAACGATATGAGATTTACAAAACGGGTATATGAATTTCATATCAATATACTTTTATTGTAAATTTAAGAATAGTATAAGAATTCTCCAATAATGATATTTGAAAATTACAGCACGGGGGTATCGTAATCTTCATTTTAATATACCAATATTGTATTTATCAATGACGAATGGATCTGAAAATTAATATACGGTATATGCACCCGAGCTTTATATGCACTGTAAAAATAAATCTACTTGAAATTTAATGTTCTTTTACTAGAAATTTTTATTCATAAACTAGTATATTAAATTTAGTATACAAGTGTAATGTAAAATTAATGTATGGTACAGCACATTCAATAATTGACTATAATTTTACTGTAAAAGTATTTGAATTTTAATAATTTGCTTTAATATTTTACTGGAAAAGTACATAAATATTATACCACAATTTTATATTAAATTTCGATGACGAGTTTATGAATAAAAACTTCCAATCTTTTTTAACAGTGTGTATATCGGTATATTAATTTTCAATAGAAAAAGTTTTTTACAGTGTTTTTTTATGAGGGTAAATTGAATATATTTGTTTATCAATAAAATTTTCGATAATGTAAAAGTGAAAATATTTTTAACAGTGTATATATCTATATATTAGCGCATCTTCAGGGTTTCTCGACGCCTGAAGTCGCGTAGAAAATGAGGCAGAAATCTCTCGCGAGTGCCAGTTGTAATACCGTAATCATAGGCCAGTCAACCTGAATCCGTAACGATCATTGTCCCCCCGGTACGTTGCTACGTTGGTCAGCCTGCGCTCGCGTCCGTTCATTCCACGGAATTTCCCGTCTTCTTCCTTCTCTCTTTTTCTTTTATTTTCTTCATTGCGCTCCATATGCGCTATCCTCGCTTACCTCTTCGTCGCTACACGCACGCGTGGAAGCAAATATGTCGGAAGCCCCTTGCTATAAAGCTCGGCGTTCCCGTAACGAGTGACTCCCCGATTGCCATGACTGGAAAGGCGAAAGAAAACTATTTCCTGATTTGCCCCTATGTGCGCAACACCTGTACACGCAGATGCTTCGACACACGGACTGGCGCGTCTCATTGCAAATTGGTTGACGAAGATCTCGTATTTCCAGCGCAGCTTCGTTTCACTTTTGCGTTTCGCTTTTTATTAACAGTCAGTTCACATTTTTTCTGAACACCTCTGATATTTATTATAATAAGTCGGAATCTACTGCTAATCCTACTGCTTCAGAGTATTTCCTATATAATTATTCAGAAATTTTTTTTTTCTCAAACTTCCAAGATTGAAATCTTACTTCGAAACCGTTTATGTCTTGGAATGGGAAAATTGCACAGAATTAATATAACGCGAAACATTGTTTGAAATATGTATACATTTTTTAATTCCATATGTACACGCATTTAGACTTAAAAAATAGTAAGGGCCGAAAGTTTCCGATTGCGACTCGTTACACACGATACTTTTTGTAACGATTCAAAGAAACAGTGTCATTAATTCGAAGAAACGGTTTCATTGACTCAAAGAAAAGGTTTCATTGACTCAAAAAAAAGGTTTCATTGATTCAAAGAAACGGTTTCATGGACTCAAAGAAAAGGTTTCATTGATTCAAAGAAACGATTGCATTGATTCAAAGAAACGATTTCATTGATTCAAAGAAACGATGTCATTGATTCAAAGAAATGTTTTGATTGACTCAAAGAAACGGTTTCATCGATTCAAAGAAACGGTTTCATCGATTCAAAGAAACGGTTTCAAAGATTCAAAGAAACGCTTTCATTGATTCAAAGAAACGCTTTCATTGATTCAAGGAAACGCTTTCATTGATTCAAAGAAATGGTTTCATTGATTCAAAGAAACGGTTTCATTGATTCAAAGAAACGGTTTCATTGATTTAAAAAAACGGTTTTATTGATTCAAAGGAACGGTTTCATTGATTCAAAGGAACGGTTTCATTGATTCAAAGAAAAGGTTTCATTGATTCAAAGAAAAGGTTTCATTGATTCAAAGAAAAGGTTTCATTGATTCAAAGAAAAGGTTTCATTGATTCAAAGAAACGGTTTCAATGATTCAAAAAAACGGTTTCATTGATTCAAAAAAACGGTTTCATTGATTTAAAAAAACGGTTTTATTGATTCAAAGGAACGGTTTCATTGATTCAAAGGAACGGTTTCATTGATTCAAAGAAAAGGTTTCATTGATTCAAAGAAAAGGTTTCATTGATTCAAAGAAACGGTTTCAATGATTCAAAGAAACGGTTTCATTGATTCAAAGAAAAGGTTTCATTGATTCAAAGAAAAGGTTTCATTGATTCAAAGAAAAGGTTTCATTGATTCAAAGAAAAGGTTTCATTGATTCAAAGGAACGGTTTCATTGATTCAAAGAAAAGGTTTCATTGATTCAAAGAAAAGGTTTCATTGATTCAAAGAAACGGTTTCATCGATTCAAAGAAACGGTTTCAAAGTTCAAAGAAACTGTTTCATTGATTCAAAGAAACGGTTTCATTGATTCAAAGAAACGGTTTCATTAATTCAAAGGAACGGTTTCATTGATTCAAAGAAAAGGTTTCATTGATTCAAAGAAAAGATTTCATTGATTCAAAGAAACGGTTTCAATGATTCAAAGAAACGGTTTCATTGATTCAAAGAAAAGGTTTCATTGATTCAAAGAAAAGGTTTCATTGATTCAAAGAAAGGGTTTCAATGATTCAAAGAAACGGTTTCATTGATTCAAAGAAACGGTTTCATTTATTCAAAGAAACGGTTTCATTGATTCTAAGAAAAGGTTTCATTGATTCAAAGAAACGGTTTCATTGATTCAAAGGAACGGTTCCATTGATGCAAAGAAAAGGTTTCCTTGATTCAAAGAAAAGGTTTCACTGATTCAAAGAAACGGTTTCATCGATTCAAAGAAACTGTTTCATTGATTCAAAGAAACGCTTTCATTGATTCAAAGAAACGGTTTCATTGATTCAAAGAAACGGTTCCATTGATGCAAAGGAACGGTTTCATTGATTCAAAGAAACGGTTTCAAAGATTCAAAGAAACCCTTCCATTGATTCAAAGAAACGGTTTCATTGATTCAAAGAAATGGTTTCATTAATTCAAAGAAACGGTTTCATTAATTCAAGGAATCGGTTTCATTGATTCAAAAAAACGGTTTCATTGATTCAAAGAAACAGTTTCCTTCGTTGCACCCTACCCGCCAACGGGTAGCGCGATCGCGTTAGTCGCGAAAAGTCGACAAAAATGAATAGGCAGGTATCGGTATTTATTGAAATAAATTATTTTTGTAGATTACGTTTTTCTTTTAGTGTCTCGAAGACGATTTCTTTGAAATCAATAAAAAACGGTTCCTTGGTTCAAGGAAAATTTTCATTAATTCGATATCACTACATTTCGGTAAATTTCTGGTCACACCGAGAAAAAGGCTGAGTTAGATCAACCAAGGCGCTTGTTTATATATGCGCCAACTAAGTTATTGGTTAGACCAACCAAGTTATTGTTTGACCAACCGAGCTATTGGTTACACCAACTAAATCGTCTTGGTTAGTCAATCAATAACTTAGTTGGTTAACAAATAACTTGATTGATCTAACCAATAACTTAGTTGGCGCATATATAACCAAGCGCCTTGGTTGTTCTAACCAAGACTTTTTTTGCGTGCATTCAAAGAAAATATCATATTAGCTTAAGTATATTATTTCATTGACTTCAAAGAAATATTTCATAGGTTGGGATTTTAATGAAATTTCATTGAATCAAGGAAAGTTTTTCTTTCGGTGTGTACACGACTGCAAGTCGCAATGCAGCTGCGATGCACCTCCTCTAGCTAAGTAGACGCTATACCACTGTATGTACGATGAAGACTGGGGCCATTTGAATCGGGGACAATTTCGATCAAGTTTAATCAACTTGAAGATTAGGCATTGATAAGACAAGGCACTCTTTTTCGACATTGAATTTAATTTTTTAATTTAGCTAGATCTTACTACCATGTGCAAGTACATCCTCAATTTTTTGGAATTTTTTTTTACCAATATTGGTAAAAATATATATTATGTTTACAGTTTATCTTCTATTTTTAATTAAACAAAATATTCGTTTCAATTTCAAAAACGCATGATACTATTATTGAGTCACTTTTTTCCATGGTCGTATGTTTAAATGTTCTGCACTTTGAAAAGTATTCAGTTTAATTTGAGGATTACTTAAACATCGTTTAAGGTAGTTGTGTCGGTACGCCGGAGTCATAAATCTCAGAGTCTATATGACATTAAAAAATAATCATACGCATCGTTTTGACTGCCTCAATAATAATATAAAAAATAATCGAGAATCCTTCGAAATTGTCGTAATCAAATTAAAACGATTATTTGTAAATAGTTGATAGGTTTAGTGCGGATTTTACTTCATTTTTACGATAATTAGGTTAGGAAACGTCATTTGGCCCGGTATCGTGCACTTTGACCTTGGTTCAATTAAACATTATTCCGGAGACTTCACCTTTTTTCATGATGCATCAATTCCTGAATGATTTGCGAATCGGTAGTACTTTTTATTTTTTCTCTATCTTTTATCTAAGTATGTTAATTTTCGATTTAAAGATCAATTTTTCCAGTCCTCCCATGAGCGCCGTGTAAAAAGACCGATTTTCAAGTTTTAATTGTTCATTCAAATACTTGGTAAAAGCCTTCAAGACTTTGTGCAAGTAAAATTGAATAGCTAAATTACAACATGTCAAAAATTCATGCATATGAGTTTGGATTGCATTCACGACAGAACTACCTTAAATCTGTGATGTCTTCTTTTTATTCCTCTTTTTCATTATTACACACTGAAAAAAAAAGTAGTTGGGAGAACCATCTCCAGCATATGCTGTACCGCTGAATAGTTCCAGCAACTAACTCGCTCCTGTAACCAATCGCAGTGCTGTTTTCACCAGTACAATAGATGGCGCAACCAACAGCGAGTTCCTATAACAAACTAGTAGTTTCTATAACCAACGAGTAGTTATCATAACCCACTGAGTAGTGACGCAATTTCAACTCTTTCGAGAGATTGTCGGAACCCATTTATTGGTTTGTCTAACTACCTTTTTTCTCCGTGCAGAATGATGATAACTTTTTAGACTAATGCAACGGGCGGAATCCCTCGTTAGGTGCTAAAAATACATTGTTTTGCTTAAAAGTAACTTACATTTATAATCTTTACCTCAGCAATAAACAACAGTCCATGCATCTAAATTTTCTTGTCAGCTTTACATTCCGTAATTTGCATTTCACTAACGTTGGAAAAATATTACGACTCGTGACAAAACTTAAAAAATTAATGAGCGAATGCCAAAAAAAAATTGCCTGCTTACATTAAGACAAAAAATCATTGGGTTGATTCACCTGACTCCGGTGTGCCTTACAAAGCAGATTCATAACTTTAATGTAACACGTGGATGGTGCAGATCCCCGTGTGGAAATCTGTTGGGGATAAACTGGTTTGAACCTAGCGTCCATCTAGTTTTTCAATCAAGTTTTTCTGTAGTGGGACTAGACATAATCTAGCCAGAATGCGCTGATAGATAGCATATCTATCTAGGATCTGTCTAGCTTTCACGGCACAGCTTACCTGACTAGAGGCTAGACATAATATATCTAGCATACATGTATAGATGCCCAGGCCATCTAGGATCTATATATCTTACATGGCACAGCTTACCTGACCAGAGGCTAGACATAATATATCTAGCATACACGTATAGATGCCCAGGCCATCTAGGATCTATCTAGCTTTCACGGCACAGCTTACCTGACCAGACGCTAGACATAATATATACGTTAACGAGGTTAATGCCGCAATGTGCTTCGTTTACGCGGCACCGTGCGTGTTTTCGACGGAAACGCGGGCGTTTTCCGATACAGGGAGATTCCGATACAGGGTCTGGTCGTGACATGCTGCGCAGCGAGTTATTATTATGAAGGCAACATTAATTTCTTTTTTAACTTGGCGTCGAGTCGCTACCGCGAGTCTTGATGTAGAGTGACACGTGCATGTTCGTGAAAGTACTAAAAAATACGTTCTAGAGGACTACGATTTTTGTTTTGTTTTGTACGACGCGAAAGAATTTATATTTTTTTGTTATTTGCGATAGGCCTTATAAAGATATTTGATTATTATTGAAAAAGTGATTACGTACGTTATTAAATACGTTCTACCCGTATAGGGGCTCACAATTGGCCGAGCATTGGACTGGTGCTGGCAGCCAGCCTTCCAGCAACGGCGCGGCAATGGTAACCAGCGCTGGAGCAGCACTGGCTTGACTGCTGGATAATAACTTCGGCCCAGTACTGGTAGTTGTGCACGGCCGGGTACTGGGGTCAATGCGGCCCGGGAATGGTAACAAACACGGCCAGTATTGGGCAAGTACCCGTGAAGAAAAATATTAGGGATGCCCTAAGATAACATAGAACCGTATCGGGCTTTAATGTGGACACCATAAAAGGGAGTTCCATATCACTCCCAATTAGGGACCTACTAAGGAAACTAGGGTTTCATGCCGATATTTAATGGGGCTATATTAGGGCAATTAATTAAGGGCCCAGTCAGGCTTAATCATGGTACCAAGTAAATAAATCAATAATAGTTTCGCCATGTTAGGGCCTCATAAGGCAATTCTAGGTTGCCACCGCGAAGTTTAATAAGGGCTTGATAAATTAATTAATTAAAGACCCAGTCAGGCTTAACCATGGCATAAAGTAAACAAATCAATAATAAATTTGCCAGATGAGGATCTTATATGGCAATCCGAGGTTTCCATGGCAAAATTGGTGGTCACCTATCCAACTAATCAACGTCAAAGTCAGCCAGGTGGTCACCCATTCTAATACTGGCCCTCAGGTCAGTCAGAGAGTCACGCACCTAGATACAAACGAACTAATTCGCGCAAACGATAAAACAAGCAATTTTGGGGAATATAATTATAGATGACAACAACGATACAATGTACCCTATTCGATATAACCAATTTCTGTAAAAAAAATAACTGAATGTGCTTTTATTTTTACACATCAGAAGCCGTCATGTAAATCTATCAAGTTCTGACTATATTACATTAATTTTATTTCATATTTCATATTACAGTCATTCAAATAGACAGAAAAAATTGCATATTCATATGATTTGAATGGCCAAGAGAGCTAAGGCGCAGCGCAACTACACCATCCGGAGGGTTCTAGGTTCAATTCCCGTCAATGTAAAAAAAAATGTAATATGTTTTTTCAGCTATTAATATGTACCATCGTGTAGAGAAAGACGAAATATCTAATTAAAAGTGCAGAATTACTCAACTAAATAATAACAAATACATGTTTTTAATTTAATTTTCTTCATTATTTTAGTAAGGACTTAATAGGGCAGATTTAAAAGGTCCTCATTATTTTGCCTTTAAAGGCCCCTAACATTTAGCCTTTAAATGTCCGGAAGGAAAAAGCGTGACCATCATTTGCGAAACCCTATGAGGCTTCCACATAAGGCTCCTAAGAGAATTAGGGAATATTAATCGGGGCCTTGGAAGAACCCTGATAAGATTTCTTCACGGGTAACGGCGGGAAATCTTCAGTATAATTAATTTAGTTATTAATTATTAATTTAAAAAGATATATTTCCTGACGGACCGTCTCCAATAATTTTAATCATGTTATTCTATTATAATTTGAAAAAAAAAAGGAAATTGTCCACGGATACAATTTTTTCGATAGCTTTCGGGAAAGTGATGTTGGCAGGATTTGAATCTACGAACTATACGACCTACCTAAACTACATAACTACCTAACCTGCACGCTAACCACTAGACCAAACCGACTATGTGGATTTCTTATACTTTAAGTTCATAATAGTTGCATCTAGGATAACAATCACAGGGACATCAGATGGATTTGGATAAAATTTGGTACACGGATTTTTTTGAAGCCACTGATTAAAGAACTCAAATCTGAATTCTGAAATTCAAAATGGAGGATCCAATATGGCCGTCCAAATGACAATAAATTATATAATTTGTATGAAACACAAAACAGAGAGCCTTTTTGAATCCAATATGGCGGCGGATATATAAAAAGTGACTTCATTTTGATAAAATTGAGTATTCAGGCTTCTTAAGATAATTCATTACTAATCTAAACTTGAAAATAAAGGATAAAAAATGGCCGATACAAAAAATTTCAAGTGCAAAATCTTGTTTAAATGGTAGGGAAGGAAATATGTTTTTATGCTGGTAGTCGCTAACGTGCCGACGGTGCGCGATATTGAGGTTATGTTAATCAATGGCATGAGGGTAATGGCCCATGTCTGCCCACGACTGGCTGACATACGTGAGAATCGTATTGGACCGAAGACAATGTAAAATTTTGATTGTAAAATTTGAAGCGTAATTTCCACCTCTCGCCCACCACGACTTGCAGGATATTGTAGGAATTCATAGTACCGATGGCGCAATCATCGGCACCAGCAATGGCCCAGCCGTGGAAAACTGCAGCAGCCCATGCTCGGTACAAGTCTATCGGCCATCGCTGGTTGTCAGCAATGGGCCAGATGTGACAAAATGCTGGCAGTTTTTACTTGATCGCAGCCGCGGGCCACTGCTGGCCTCAACGATGGCTCGATAGTCAACCAGTATTGGCTATCATCGGTTAGTAGCCAGTACTCGCCCAATCATTGGCCCCGTTGTAACTGCTGGCATTTCCTATATGGGATAGAGGACTACGATTTTTTTTTGTTTTGCACGACGCGAAAGAATTTATATTTTTTGTTTTTTGCGATAGGCCTTATCGAGATATTTGATTATTAATGAAAAAGTGATTACGTACGTTATTAAATAGTGTTCCCTGTTTAAATAGTGTTAAACAGCTTCCCTGTTACGTGTTGATGCAACAAATGACGGTGTATATTAATTCTGTTTTTTATTTATCCTAGGCTATTTAACAGGTATCTGGGTTCAATAGAGAAATCCGGTCTAGCACCTAGTCAATTTCATGCTATAGGGTTAACCGATTTCCGTACTGGCTAATCACCAGCTAAGTTTACTGGGCGAATTAATAGAATCTTAGCCAGATTTTAGACAGTTTTTCTGTACAACGACTAGACAGCAAGAAATTACACATAGCGCTCGGATCTAGCTAGTTTTCGGACCTAGATCTTGTACAGAAAATAAAAAAACTAGTCGATTTCTAGGTGATGCTGAGTTGGAATTTCCACACGGGGAGTCCCGCGATGCGAGAAATGCGATTTTTTAGCTGAATGAGCGGAAACTCTCTTTAAGTGCTAAAAATGTATTGTTTTGCTTAAAAGTAACCTACAGTAAAAATCTTTGCCTCGGTAATAATCAACAGTCTACATATCTAAATTTTTTTGTTACCTTTACATTCGATAATTTGCATTTCACTAAAGCTGGAAAAATCTTATGAAACGTAACAAAACTAGAGAAATTAATAAGCAAATTCCAAAAAAAAATTGGCTGCTCACATTAAGACAAAAATATACGAAAAAGTTGCTACTGACGTATTCGCAACTCGGGACTTTTCCATCACATTTGTTACTGGCGTGAAGTTTTTATCGCGAATTTGTTGGGTTATAGTGACTAACTACACGAATAGAATTTTATAGATATTCTATGAAATTCTATAAAAATATAAATATATATAAAATAGATATTCTATAAAAATATAGATAGAATTTTAATAGAATTTTACACGAATAGAAATTTCTGAATTTCGCACATTAATTGTAATCTACATTACTCGATATAATTTGTCAAGAACGCATTTTTAAATTCGAGTTCAAGCTACGAGCCGCAACCGCGAGGAGGCGCATGCGATATTCACGCCTTCACTTCTCATCTCCCTTTCCTTTTGGTGGTGTTATTGTCGGCACTGCGATACTTTGACAAGTCAGATTTACATTTTAGTTATTCATATTCCAAAAGTTTCGAATCTTATGGTGTGTATGAGACCTTAGCAGGATTTAGAATTCGTATAAAATGCTATGCGAGTGATAAAAACTATGATACAATGAGTGTATGAGTGTTTATAGTCTAACATCATGATTGTGAATAACCTCAAATCTGTTTTGTCTTGCAATTTTTCCTTTTTTTTTATTTAACATATGGTGTGAATATTCATAGTATGTTTCTCATTGAAAACTGCTCAAGATCATTGATAGTAGTTCTTTTTTTTAGTAAATGTGTAATACAATCCATATTTCAGGCAATATAAATTTTTCACAACAGACGGTTTCAGAAGACTTATGTAAGTCATTGAAAAGACCATAAAATCTTCTCTATACTAAATCTCTTGTTCACCGCTCATTTGCTGGTAATTCTATCTGTATGTATCATACTAAAGCATAACAACTTTTATATTAGTTAGCGGTTACAAAATAAATAAAAAATTCGATTTATTTTTTTCAATATTTCATGTAAAGTATCAGAAGTAGTGAAAATTCTGGATTGGATTTCAATACCAAAACTACATTTTAAATGTAGAAGGCACACACCAAATTTCACTGCGGTCCACAACTTTTTACTAAAGTTATTGTGTTTTCGGACATACAGACGCCAGACATACAGATAGAAATGAGTGAATGCCTTTTTTGGAATCTAGGACACTCAAAACATGTATTTCTATCAAAATTTGGTATCCGGACTCTATTTCCTCGGACAAAATCTCCCGGTCAAAATCCCCCGGACGAAATCTCTCAAGCGCAAAATCTCCCTCGGATAAAATCCCCCGGCCAAAATCTCCCCGGACGAAAATTCAGGTATTATTCACCGTTTTAAACCCGATTATCCACACGAATAATATGGTGACATGATATGTCATGTCACCATATAAAAGTAAAGTTATCACACGACGAAATATCACGGACGTTTGATCACACAACAAAATATCATAAGAAATATTCACAATGACAAATTATCACGCGAATCATCCACTTGTGTAGCATTCTCTGTCAATTCAGCCACTTTTTTTTCGACCATCTCCGATGTGCCCTGTAATTGGTTATAAGAATGTACCACTAAAAGACACTCTATGTGAATTTTCTCAGATTTTTAAAAATAATTTTTTAGAAAATGGCTTTTTTTATTCAAGTGCAAATATCTCAGAATGTTGAAGTTACTGAAAAAAAATGTCAGCACATAAAAGTTGTCGTTTATTGTTAGCTTTCGAGCGGAATATTCCAAATAATTGTCACGTTCCTGTAGGTATGATTTTTTTCCGAAAAATGGAGGAATTATTTCGTAATTAAAAAAGGATATTTTTTTTACTGAACAAAATTACAGAGTATTGCTACATGACTATTGATATCACAAAAAAATCGCCAGAGTGACACCGATCGATCTTCTGGTATTAAAAAATGCATTTGTGTGAAAGTTCCGAAAAACGGGGGCATTATTATTTTTTTGATAAAAAAAAGGTTACTTTTTTTTTAGCTAATAACATTACAGAGTATTCTTGCATAACTGTAGATATTGCAAAAAAATCATCAGAGTGGTACGGATCGAGCTTCCGGTATAAAAAAAATAATTCCCCCGTTTTTCGAAACTTCCACACGAATCATTTTTTTTAACGATAAGTTAGTTGTCGTTTATTGTTAAACGACAACTTATTTTGTGCAGACATTTTTTTTCAGTAACTTCAAAATTCTGAGATATTTGCACTTGAATAAAAAAGCCATTTTCTGAAAAATTATTTTAAAAAATCTGAAAAATTCACATAGAGTGTCTTTTAGTGGTACATTCATATAATCAATTACAGGGCAAATCGGAGAGGGTCTAAAAAAAAGTGGCTGAATTGACAGAGAATGCTTCTTATATTGATTTCTTTAGGTTCTTTAGGGCGTTAATTAGGTTGGCGTTAATTTCTTTAGGGAGTTAATTAGTTTGCTATTTTCCTTATATTTGTTCTTTAGGACGTTAGTTAGGTTGGCGTTCGTTTCTTTAGGGAGTTAATTAGTTTGGTATTTTCCTTATATTTGTTCTTTAGGGCGTTAGTTTGGTATTCGTTTCTTTAGGGAGTTAATTAGTTTGGTATTTTAGTTATATTTGTTCTTTAGGTTCTGTAGGGCGTTAGTTAGGTTGGCGTTTCTTTCCTAAGGGAGTTCATTAGTTCGGTATTTTCCTTATATTTCTTCTTTAGGTTCTGTAGGGCGTTAGTTAAGATGGCGTTCGTTTCTTTAGGGAGTTAATTAGTTTAGTATTTTCGTTATATGTGTTCGTCAGGTTCTTTAAGTCTTTAGAGAATTTTTTTCCGAGGTTACATTGTGTGCGAGACTTTTGTCCGGAGAGATTTTGTCTAAGAGGGATTTTGTTCGGAGAGATTTTGTCCGCGTAAATTTTGTCCGGGGAAATATTTTCTAGGAAGATTTAGTCCTAGAACCCAAAATTTGAGAGTCGAATGTTTTTTTGGATTGCAATAGTTTATCTCTTAAATACTGTGTATGTGATGAGAAAGTAAAAAATCATTGGATTGATTCATATGACCCCGGTGTGCCTTACAAAGCAGATTCACAACTTTAATTTAACACGTGAATGATACAGAGGCGTTGAATGCGTCGCGATGCGAGAAATGCGGCTCCCGGTTTGCCAGGAAGCTACGAACCTGCCCAGGAAGTGCGAGAGAAGAAGACCATTACAGTGAGTAGATGGCGAGGAAGAACGAGGCGTGGTCCTCGCTGTCGAGGCGCTTGGTAGTGATGCACATATTCCAGAGCATAGCAAGGATAGATGTACCTATAGAGACCGGTCTTTTGCAGCTATGCACAGATATAATCCACCACGTTCACCTGTCGCTTGCATGACTGATAAGGAATGCGTTAAATGTCGTTGATCCACAATAATTACGCTTGTTATTATTATTCTGCGTATAGTCTGTGATTATACATACTCGGATCGATGAACACGGTGAAATTCTAACCAGTGATCCATCATCATTAAAATCGTTTAAGCGAAGAATTCATTTCGTGTCGTTTCCAATTAAAATAATTTATTTAATAGCAAATAATAGTAATGTCTTTTTACTTGTATTAGAATAACGAAGTAGAGAAACATTTTCGCTGCAGTATTTCGATACGTTCTGTTTTATCATTGAAATCATTCAGGCGAAGAATTTACTTCGTGTCTTATCCAATTAAGATTATTATTTTTTAATTTAAAAAAAGTATGTAGCGATAAGGAGATATGCGATGTAAATAATATTTATTGAAGCATAAATGTGGCACGTTTTAGTATAGAAAATTTTATAAACTATACTTGGTACGAATTTAAAGAGAGTTGAACATATAGATGGTATTTTGTTTAATCAATAATAACTTCATTATTTATAATTTTTTTTCAATAAAAAAATATTTAAAATTAACAAGCTTATGTATTAATTGTGTATAAAATCCAGATTTTGTCATTTTTATATTTTCATTCATATTGAAAAATAACCTATTTTTGAGCTCCAAACTTATGCAAGACCCCTTAACCACTTGAGAGTTTCTTATGAAACTCAGTCGTTACCACAAGGAAGCTGAACTTCTCACCATTACCAACGCGGTTAGCCAGGACTAGATTAACCACCCAAGTAAAAAAATTATACATAGAGTATATAAAAAATATATATAGTTTTAAACACAGAATTGGGCATATATAGTTTTTAGAAAATCTATATACAATTTATACATAAAACCAACTTTACAAGGGATCTTATATATAAATTGCATATAGATTGTATATAGAATTTATACAGACTATATATGCCCAATTCCATATGTCGGACTATATATAATTTTTTTACTTGGGCACATATACATACACTGTTAAAAAAATCTGTATTAAAATTAATACAAAAGTGTTGGAAGGTTTTTTGCAGATACCGTATATGAAATTTTGTATATATGTGTATATGAAAAATCATAACATTTAGAGGAATATTAAAATTCAACGTTATTAAGATTTAATGTCAATATGACCATATGCATAAACTGTGCATTCAATTTCATAAACATGTATGATGAATTTTCATATGAGCGGTATCTGAAAACTCAAGCACATAAGTGTTGAAAATTTAAAGTAAACATAAAAACAATTTTAAAAAATAGAAATATTATTCGGACATTATTTTTTCAAACAAATTATGTCATCAGAAATTGTTGGGTATTGGTTTTCGCCACAGAAAATTTTTCGCTTACACTGGGGTTTGAACCTACGACCTACCTACCTAAGTACCTAACAACGCACGCACGCTACCAACTACGCTATCAACGACTTAGTAATTTTGGATATCTAAATGGCATAAGAGTTGTATAACTATTATTCTCTCAAGCATACTTATAATTGACATAACAAGATATTCAATTGATTGCAATCAGAGCGCGAAGTGGGTTGGAAATATTTTCAAGTGAACATAATTTTTGGACGAACGGAATCATTTTCTCACGAGGAAGCTCAGGTATCCGGATTTTCGAAAAAATTATATTCACAGACCTGTGAAGTTCTAGCAACAAACATAAATCGAACATAAATTTGCCGCAATAGCAGCGCGAGATGCTCCAGTGTTTAAAAAAAATCGATTTTGGAAATCTCGAGTAACTTATCAGGTGTCGATGCTAAGTAATAAGTGTTAGCGATCTAGTGCGGGTTTTTTTTCGTTATTGGAAAATGTGTATTAAATTTCAAATCAGTCACTAAAAATCCAAAAGATTCATGTTGATTTTCATGTACTAATATAGTAATGATTGATTTAGTAACCATGTGTTATAATTTTATATCACCGGATTGGTAAAATCCATACACGCATATTAAATTTACTGTGCAACTATATTAATGTTTATTTTCTATACCGAGTTTTGTAAATTTCCCACAAAACTGCAAATACTTTGACGGGTATTTTTCAACATTAGTAACTGAAATTTTGATAACTTTGATTTTAAATTTAATGCGACAATTTGTATTAAATTTCAAATCGGGCACTAAAATTCCTAAAATGTATGTTGATTTTCATGTACTGATTTAGTAATTATTGATTTAATAATCATGTATTGTAATTTTCTGTCACCGGATTATCAAAATTCATTGATCTGTATTAAATTTATTATGCAAACATATTAATTTCGATTTCCTATACCAAGTTTTACAAAATTCATACACGTTTGTATTGGAAAAACTCGAACATTTTTTACAGTGTATACACTGTTTTAAAAAAATGAAATTTACAACACAAATATTGGAAATTACTATTCAAGTGTATATTAAATTCACGAACTTTATGCAGTAAATGTGAATTAATATACATTGTGTTGTAAATTTCCAAATAACCCGTAATTTTACAACACACTGCGGTAATTTTAGTATCGGTATAGTAACATTACAACACACAGCTTTGAATTTTTAAACAAATATTTAGAGATCGCGCAAGTCATATTTGTACTAAAAAATCATTTTTTCACAAAATTATTATTTTTCCACTGAAATTCTTTAAGGTTTCCAAAGTTTTCTTTTCATGCGTTATATCCAACCGGATCATCTGCATTGTGAATAATTTCAACAATTGTATTGAAAAAGTAAGAACGCCCTTTGTGAATTCAAGTTTCAGTGTTTTAGAAATACAATATGACGTTGGAGTTCACAATTCTTCTCGAGTATAGTCATAAATTAATGACAATTTTTTGTAATTTCTGCACGGAACTTAAACTTTAGAAAAAAACAGTGGTTGAAATTTGTTATACTTTTAGTGAAACGTATGAACGCAATTTTTTGTATTCGTGTTCTGCTACTGTAATAGAAGTTGATATTACGCTGTTGAAAATGTCAATAATAGTAAAAAATTAATATCTGTCAATAGGCGCAGGTTTTATGAAGCTTACATGTAACATTGATGTAGGTATTAAAATCATTAAAAAGAATGGTAACAGCAGGGCTCGAACCGGCAACCTAACGATTATGAGTAGGGTGCGTTATGCATTATGTTCACTTGGAAATATTTCCGTACACACTTCACGCTCTGACTGCAATCAATTGAACATTTTAATATGCCAATGATAAGTACGGTTAAGAGAATAATAGTTGTATAACTCTTATACTATTTTATATCCAAAACTACTAAGTCCACTGTAAAAAATGTTCGAGTTTTTCCTATACAAACGTGTATGAATTTTGTAAAACTTGGTATAGGAAATCGAAGTTAATGGTTGCATAATAAATTTAATACAGATCAATGAATTTGGATAATCCGGTGATAGAAAATTACAATACATGATTATTAAATCAATAACTACTAAATCAGTGCATGAAAATCAACCCGAGTAGAAATTTCATCAGGCATGCCTGCTGTCACACGAGGTCCAGATCAGTTTTAGGTACGGTAACCTTATTTGGGGCATCCGCAAATTCACCTGCTCAGGTCCATGTAAGGCTGAGATATGGCATTCGTACTTAATAATGCCGTCTTTTCACCGGATCAGGCTGATGTCAGGCTAGATATGGTAACCTTATTTAGGGGTTGTCGTAAGTTCACCCGATCAGGTCCATGTAAGGCCGAGATATGGCATTCTACCTTAAAAATGCCGTCTTTCCACCGGATCAGGCTTTACATACGGTAACCTCATATAGATATGCCATTCATCGACCTTATCCGTTTCGCATAAGGTCTTCCTGTGGCATTTGGACCAAGATTTTGTCCAATTTACCTTTACTTTCCCTGGTCAGATCCGCATACGGTCTTCGTACGACATGGTTTTTTAAAAATATGCCGTACATTTACATTATCAGGTCCGTGTAAGGGCTAGATACGGCATTCGTTAAAAACATTTAAAAATTATTGTTATGCAAAATCAATCTTTTCAGCACCTTGCGTGTGCTGGATTTTTTCACATCTTTATCCCATCGAGAAGTATTCGAAATTTTCGCTGAAACTCACGTTTTATGGGACTGTACCGCTAGAATTACTTTGAAATCTATCCAGATACTGACCGTCAAACGCCAGTACCTGGATGGGTGACCGCCCCATCATGTTTGAATCAAGAGTCGCGGTAGCGACTCGACGCCAAGTTAAAAAAGATTAATGTTGCCTTCACATTACGATTTGTCGGTTTTAAATATTTTGGTCGTAGTCACAATAAATGGATGTACAGTCTTGACGTGTTTTCATTTTAAGTATACTTCAAATCAACAATAAATATATAAACTTGCTAAGATGTCAATGGCCGAGTGGGCTAAGGCGTAGAACTGTCACCCAGAGGATCAAGGTTCAATTCCCACCAACGGCAAATAAATTTACATGTGTTTTTTTCAGCAATTAATATGTACTGAAAACTAAATAAGCTCGAATATTCAATAGAAAGTACAAAATAAATCGATATCGATGAGCGCAGATAATTATTTTGTAATTTATTTGCCGTTTTTATAAGTAGGGGCTTAGTAGGGCAGCCTCTATCCGGCCCTTATCTGGAAAACTTAATCTGGCCCTGATCATGCGCTGCGTTACTTTCCTGCAAGGCCCGTATAAGGTTGCCAGGCAGGGGCCTTAGATTTAAATCCGGCTACCACGCTAGGGCCTGATATTCCCCGTAGCTGAATTTCTACTCGGGAACATGCATTTTAGGAATTTTAATGCCCGATTTGAAATTTAATAGAAATTATCGCATTAAATTTAAGATCAAAGTTATCAAAATTTCAGTTACTAATGTTGAAAAATACCCGTCAAAGTATTTGCAGTTTTGTCCACATAGGTGTACTACTTTTTGCAAAATGTTTGTTTTTTTGGCGACACAAACGTGTGAGAAATTTACAAAACTCGGTATAGAAAATAAACATTAATATAGACGCACAGTAAATTTAATATGCGTGTATGGATTTTACCAATCCGGTGATATAAAATTATAACACATGGTTACTAAATCAATCATTAATATATTAGTACATGAAAATCAACATGAATTTTTTGGATTTTTAGTGACTGATTTGAAATTTAATACACATTTTCCAATAACGAAAAAAAACCGGCGCTAGATCGCTAATACTTATTACTTAGCATCGACTTCTGATAAGTTACTCGAGATTTCCAAAATCGATTTTTTTTAAACACTGGAGCATCTCGCGCTGCTATTGCGGCAAATTTATGTTTGATTTATGTTTGTTGCTAGAACTTCACAGGTCTGTGGATATAATTTTTTCAAAAATCCGGATACCTGAGCTTTCTCGTGACAAAAAGATTCCGTTTGTCCAAAAATTATGTTCATTTGAAAATATTTCCAACCCACTTCGCGCTCTGATTGCAATCAATTGAATATTTTGTTATGTCAATTATAAGTATGCTTGAGAGAATAATAGTTATACAACTCTTATGCTATTTAGATATCCAAAATTACTAAGTAGTTGATAGCGTAGTGGGTAGCGTGCGTGCGTTGTTAGGTACTTAGTAGTGATACCGCACGAGGTTAAAATTCTCGCTTTCTCGTTTGACAGAGCTCAATCAAGATACTTTCTTGAATCGTATATATTGCGTTTACCTTTTGTTAAAATCGCCTTGCCTCGTCTCGAGAATTGACTCGAGGTTAGTCTCATAGTCGATTGTATTGCGTGTCTATTATATTGCTGATGTATACAATATATAAACAAGCTTGCAAAGATCAAAGTTTATTTTTATTTGAAATTGAGGTTTCTGAAAGGACTTGCTCGCGTTTGTCGCACTGAGTTCTTCAAAATGTTGAGGATGTGCTTTTTGCACATGATCTCTCACTGCAGTCGTGTTGCTGTTCTTCATTTCGATTATTTTTTGAGCCTTCGATTCTTCGAAGCACATTTTGCAAACAGTTTTTTTCCGAGTTTTGATTCAAATAAAAATCATAATTTTACTTTTTTTTCGCTTTTGAGTGCCGTCTATGTGTTTCTTGTTTCCCTTCATTATCGAATTTCGCAAATAATCTTGTATCGTATCGATATTGTCAAATTCTCGTGATGTCACCCAAGATCTTGACACATTTTACGATGCAATCTGAATATCTCGTATTTCGTGATTGCATTCACACATATCGAGATAGATTGAAGTTCAATTGTTCAATACGAGGTTTATTGACTTCATGCGCCTCGACTTGTCTCGACTTTCTTGAGGGCATCACTAGTACTTAGGTAGGTAAGTCGTAGGTTCAAACCCCAGTGTAAGCGAAAAATTTTCTGTGGTGAAAACCAATACCCAACAATTTCTGATGACATAATTTGTTTGAAAAAATAATGCCCGAATAATATTTCTATTTTTTAAAATTGTTTTTATGTCCACTTTAAATTTCCAACACATATGTGCTTGAGTTTTCAGATACCGCTCACATGAAAATTCATCATACATGTTTATGAAATTTAATGCACAGTTTATGCATATGGTCATATTTACATTAAATCTTAATAACGTTGAATTTTAATATTCCTCTAAATGTTATGATTTTTCATATACACATGTATACAAAATTTCATATACGGTATCTGCAAAAAAACTTCCAACACTTTTGTATTCATTTTAATACAGATTTTTTTAACAGTGTCGTTGATAGCGTAGTTGGTAGTGTGCGTGCGTTGTTAGGTACTTAGATAGGTAGGTCGTAGGTTCAAAACCCGGGGTAGGCGAAAAATTTTCTTTGGCGAAAACAAATAGCCAATGATTTCTAATGACATAATATGTCTGAAAAAATAATGCCCCAGTAATAATTATATATTTTTTAAATTGTTTTAAGCCCATTTTAAATTTACAACACAGATGTTGTAAATTTACAACACATCTGTATGAAGTTTTTTTTACCAAAACCGTTTATGAAATTTCAACTGCGACGTTGAGTTTTACAAAACAGATGTGTCGTAAAATTACAATACAGGAACGGTAAATTTCATAAATAATTTCAGTTGAAATTTCATAAACGGTTTTGGTAAAAAAACTTCATACACATGTGTTGTAAATTTACAACAAATTTTTTTAACAGTGTACCCAATACCCATATTACCATTCCAAAATTATTTGATTGTATTTCCATCAGAATAAGACGAAGAAAATTTTTCTATTTCTGCCCTTGTTAATAATAATTAATAATTTCATCATTATAACCACAAATGCGAATAATTTATTTCGTGTCTTATCCACTTAAATTATTTTACGTAATAACGAATATTACGTAAACTAATTTCATTTAATTATTATTAAAACCGTTTAGGTAAATAATTTACTTCATACAGTTGTCATTAAAAATAATTTATTTAAAATAGCAAAAGAAAAAAGAAAATTGCCTTGTTCTATTTGTATCAGAATATATCAATGAGGGAATATTTCCCTTCTGTACTAGTTAACGTTCTCTTTCGTCCTTGTTAGTTTAAGTCGTGCAGGTGCAACGATAAATCGGTTAATATACTCGACGGGTTTAAGTCAGCATTGTGTGGTGTACATTAGACACGACACTTCCGAGACTGATGCCCGATACTGTCCGGTTGTTAAATATATTGTTGTACACTATCGCGTTGTAGAACTCGCTATGTTTATGCATGGCGTAAAGTTACTATGAATTTCTTTGACTCACTCTCGCTGCCTGTCGACATATATCGTATCTGCAACCGCAACGTAAGAGACGTTTGTAGCAACAGGTGTCGTGGCCTGGAGAGAAATGAAGGGGTTTTTTTTTCATTGCACGTTTCGTGGTTTGAAGTGTCGAGAACAAACGGGCCAAAAGTCTGGTCTGAGAGTGTCGTACACGTTGGCGCCGTCAGACGACATTCATTATATTTTGTATTATGGTTGTGTACCTACTTCGTATAGCAAGAGTGAAAAAGTTTTATGCATCCGTAAGGTAAACGGCCCAGTTATTGACACTGACGGTACATTTATATCTGGAGTAAATAAAGTTTTCGTTAAATATAACAAAATTTACAGGCGAATTGAAGAGCTTTTTTTACTGCCGAATATAGCCGAGATACGAATGTTTTGCTTCCTCATAGAGGAAGCTTTGTTTTCATGAAAAAATTTTTTTTCGCAATTTTCATGTCAAAACATTTATAATGGTCTGAAACATCGAGAAAAGTGATTTAGAAAAATTGTCCGGATGTATGTATGTGTGTGAGTGTGTGTGTATGATGAAAGGCCAAAAATTCATATAACTGTAACTTATAAAGTATTCGACCGAATCAGCTAAAATTTAAACTACATGTACAGTACTGGCTAATCTTCAATTGGTATAAATTTTACAAAAATCGCTTAACGCATTTCATTTTTATAAGAATTTTGAAATTTTGACAAAAGTACGTAAATGCTATAGCTGGAATAAATTTTTAGCTATCGGGCTAAAATTTCGTATTAAAATTCAACAAAGTGATACGACCTTTGGTACTGAATTTGGGCCAAATCGGTAAAGCGGTTTGATTTTTATGAGATGTTGAATTTTTCGAAAAATTTTCGGTTTGCTCTAATTCAGATAAAATTTCAGCTAATCGAATGAAATTTTCTTCACAGGAAAAATAACATTCAGTCCTACTACGTACCAAATTTGGTGATGATCGGTAAAGCGGTTCGGATTTTACGTGATTTTGAATTTTTTAAAAATTTATTGGTGTCACTCTGGGGTGGGATCCCGATGCTATGCTATGCTATGCTATGCTATGCTATGCTATGCTATGCTATGCTATGCTATGCTATGCTATGCTATGCTATGCTATGCTATGCTATGCTATGCTATGCTATGCTATGCTATGCTATGCTATGCTATGCTATGCTATGCTATGCTATGCTATGCTATGCTATGCTATGCTATGCTATGCTATGCTATGCTATGCTATGCTATGCTATGCTATGCTATGCTATGCTATGCTATGCTATGCTATGCTATGCTATGCTATGCTATGCTATGCTATGCTATGCTATGCTATGCTATGCTATGCTATGCTATGCTATGCTATGCTATGCTATGCTATGCTATGCTATGCTATGCTATGCTATGCTATGCTATGCTATGCTATGCTATGCTATGCTATGCTATGCTATGCTATGCTATGCTATGCTATGCTATGCTATGCTATGCTATGCTATGCTATGCTATGCTATGCTATGCTATGCTATGCTATGCTATGCTATGCTATGCTATGCTATGCTATGCTATGCTATGCTATGCTATGCTATGCTATGCTATGCTATGCTATGCTATGCTATGCTATGCTATGCTATGCTATGCTATGCTATGCTATGCTATGCTATGCTATGCTATGCTATGCTATGCTATGCTATGCTATGCTATGCTATGCTATGCTATGCTATGCTATGCTATGCTATGCTATGCTATGCTATGCTATGCTATGCTATGCTATGCTGTGCTATGCTATGCTATGCTATGCTATGCTATGCTATGCTATGCTATGCTATGCTTTTTTTTTTTTTTTTTTTTTTTTTTTTTTTTTTTTTCCGGGCGACGAGGAAATCTTCTAAAGACATCCAGGTGTTGTGGATAGTGTCGGATTTTTACCGACTAAAACCCCGCCGCCCGCTCCCCACACTCTATTGGCACCGCGTTAGCATTACTTCCATAGAGTGTGTTTTCCGCTCGCTTTGAGCTGCCTGCTTTGGTCGAAACAGTCGTTTCTCTTCCTCGCGAGGTTAGAGGTATCGTCTTTCCTCGCCCTCTTCGTTTGCTGTAGGACGCGCTTTCCACGCTCTCTCAGCTTCTTCTTTTTTCTTCATCAGGCCCGTGATGAATGCTTTCACGATCTCCCAGTCTCTTTCGTTTCTCAGCATTACTTCAGTCAGATTGTTCTCCATCAATGTTGTCCCGCCAAGTTTCTCCCTTACTTCAGTCCTATCGCTTTCGGTTGCTGGGCACTGGAAAACGGTGTGCTTAGCATCATCAGGGTTTTGGCCGCACAGAAGGCACTCTGCATCATTTCTTTTCTTAAACCTCTCCAAGTACGCATTGAAGGAGCCGTGACCTGTGAGCGCCTGGGTGAGATAGTAACCCATTCGCCCATGGGTGCGGTCGTACCAAAGCCCTATGTTGGGGACTAGCCGGTGCGTCCACCGCCCCGATGTGTCAGAGTCCCACTGGGCCTGCCACCTCTCCATCAGCCTCTGGCGTGCTCTTTCCTTGGCTCCGTCTTTGGCCTGCTCCTTTTCTTGCTTTCCGTCGTATTGGCTAAGTTCGTCATAGATCTCCCGCTTCTCGCGAATCAGCAAATCGATTGGAGGTGTGCTCGCCAGGACAAGGGCTGCTCCCTCCGAGATCGTTCTATACCCTGATATTACCCTAAGGGCACTCCGCCGCTGTACGGACGCCAGCCTTCGCTTCGCTCCGACCTTGTCCGCAGCCTCTGACCATATTTCCGCGCCGTAGAGGATCTGCGCGTGAATGACGCTGTTAAGCAATCTTCTCTTCTCCTCTTTAGGTCCTCCAATATTTGGCATTAGCTTTGCTAGGCTGGCTGCCGTCGCTGCCGCCTTCTCAGTTACCTTGATGACGTGTGCGACATACCGAAGTCCACTGTCTATCTGGATTCCGAGGTACCTAACCGCCCTAGACCAAGGTATAACCTGTCCCTTCAACATAAGATTTGGGGGGGTAAATATCCTCTTGTCCGTTACCAGTACAGCCTCTGTTTTTTGCACTGCCAGTTGCAATCCATTTTCTGTCATCCAGTTGCTGGTGCGCCGGAGGCACTCGTTCGTAATGGTCTCCAGGGTGCCCGAAGTTTTCGCCGTGGCCAATACCACGACGTCATCGGCGAATCCAACGATAGTCGCGTCTCCCGGTAGACGTAGGTTTAGTAGATCGTCGTACATGATATTCCACAGGAAGGGTCCAAGTACCGAACCCTGTGGGACGCCTGATGTCACCTCGTACTCGACCTCGCCATCTTCCGTCTCGTAGATGAGGGTTCTGTTACTCAAGTAGTTGCTGATCATTAGCCTTATATACTCCGGAATACCCCTATTTTCTAAAGCTCGCATGATAACGTCCCACCTTGCCGAGTTGAAGGCGTTCTTGATGTCTAGCGTTGCTAGAGCACAGAAACCCTTTGTCTTCCAACTCCCCTGTTTTGCCTGCTTCGCAGTGCCGATTACGCTCGCGATAGCGTCAATCGTTGATCTACCTTTCCTAAAACCATATTGCCGCTGGGACAGACCCCCGTTGTCGTCAATATACTTCTCGAGTCGATTCAACAACAATCTCTCCAAGATCTTCCCCATATTGTCCAGGAGACAGATAGGCCTGTACGAAGATGGTTCGTCCAGCGGTTTGTCCCCCTTGCGTAGCAGGACCAATTTCTGTTTTTTCCATCGTTCGTGGAACACCCCTCGGTAGAGACATGTGTTAAATGTCTCTAACATCAATTCAGGCCATTTTTCTATCACCGCTCTGAGTATCTCGTTTGGTATGTTATCCGGTCCGGGTGCTTTTCCAGGCTGGAGCCGTAACTTAGCTTCCTCCAACTCTTCTATGGTGAAACGATCGATGGTTCGCTCGCCCACCTGCAGGGCTTCTATTTGCCTTCGCTGATGAGTAGGGAATAGTGTCGATACTATCTCCTTCATCCTCTCCGAACACGCCAGTCCTGGGATCGGCTGCCTGCCTCCGAGTTTCTTGGTGACTATCCTGTAGGGCAGTCCCCAGGGGTCAGCTTCGATTGAGCGGAGTAGCAGTTCCCAGCTCCGTCTTTTACTGCTTTTAATTGCTAGTCTTAGTGTTTTCCTTGCCGTTTTGAAGATTAATTGTAGAGCCTGGTACGTTTCCGCATCCCCTCTTCTTCTGCGACGTTGCGCTGCTCTTCGCGCTGCCATGCATTTTTTCCTCAGTTCTTTTATTTCGGAGTTCCACCAGTACACCATCTTTTTTCTCCCTGGCGTATTCCTGCGTCTTGGCATCGCAATATTGCACGCTTCTGTGATGACCTCAACTGCGTAGCTCACCATGGAGTCCGGGTTCTGGGATTCAGCTAGAGCCTGAAAACGCCCTTGTTGCTTTGCGGTTTCCAGCGCCTCCATCAGCTTGTGTTTGTCGAGCCTCCGTAATACCCAACCTCTCTCTCTGGTTGTCGCGTTTTGCCCCGCATCCGGGTCTCTCCTTGGTTCCTTATAGATGTTGAAGATCAGATATTGATGGTCGCTGAGTGTTGAATCTTCCAGCACCTCCCAACCTGTCGTTCTTGCGGCTATGCCCGGTGAAGATAGTGTGATATCGATTACTGAGCCTGTTTGTCCACGGCGAAAGGTAAACTTATTTCCCTCGTTAACGATGACGAGGTCGAGTCTACCAATCAGATCCGATAGTGCCTCTCCTCTGGCATCAAGTCTCCGAGAGCCCCACTCCGGCGACTTGCTGTTGAAGTCTCCAGCTACCAGCACGTCTTCTTTCACCGTTCGGAGGCTGTCTTCCAGGCGATCAAGTTGCGACACGAACTCTTGGTAGTCCAAGTTCGGCGAGAAGTAGCAGCTATACACTCGCATCCCATCTATCTCGGCCCATACAAAGTCTGCTGCCGATTCATCGACCGCTCCAACTTTTGTAACTCTATTGGTAACGGCTATAGCTGCTCTTCCAGTCGTATCTTGGAACCATAACCCTGTGTTTGGCCTTTGATACTGTTCACTTATAATCAGTACGTCCGCTTCCTTCTCGATGGCTGTTTGCATGAGGAGGTCCTGAGCTTCGCGCCCTCTACCCAAGTTTATCTGAAGAAACCTAGCCATTTCGACCTTTTTTCAGAGCCTTCTGAAAGGAGGGACACCTTGCACTCCCGAGTATATGACTTGTGTCTCCTTGTTCCGGGGCATCCCTGCAAACTATGCAGAAAGGTTCTTTCTTGCATTCCTTTGCGAGATGATCTTCCTGCCCGCAAAGTCGACATAGTTTTGACCTGTCGGGTCCTTTGCAGTCGAGCGCTATATGCCCAAAGCCTTGGCACTGAAAGCATCTCAAGACCTCGGTCTTAAGTCTGACGCGGCAGCGGACCCAGCCTACTTTGAGCTTACCCGTCTCGAGTAGCTTCTCGGCAATTTTCGCCGACACCATTACCACTGCTATTTGGGTCCCCCCAAAACCTTTCCTAAGCAATTTCACATTTACTGCGTCTTCGTCGGTGTTTCCGGTCGCTGCCTCTATTGCCGAACGTATCTCGTCCATGTCAGTGACTTCGTCTAAGTCCCTGATTTCGACTGCGTAGTTCCGGGCCATCGTGCGGACGGTTGCATCTTCTCCAAGTGCTTTCGCTACTGCGTCTCTCAGAGAATCTGCCCCTTCGGTTCCCTTCTGGATCTCAACGAGGATTTCGCCAGCCCGTGTGCGTCTTATCCCGGCTATTTTTATTCCGCATTTCTCCGGGTCGACTTTCGCCTTTATCGCTCGGAGGATATCTGCGTATGAGGTCTCTCCTTTCGCTTTGACTGCGACAGCTTCTGGTCGTCTGCCACGGATTTTCAGCTCCTGCTCTTTTCTCGAGATAGTCGCGGATCTCTTTCCCTTTCTGTCTCTATCGACCTTCTCCCATTTTTCTCCCTCAGTGCTCGACTGCTGTAGGGAAACACTAGTGTGCGGATTCCTGTCGACCCGCGCTGCGCTCTCCGTTCCACCTCCATTTCGTCGCTTTTTCTCCGGTGTTGCAACTTGTGGTGGTGAGGTCGCCAGTCTTTTCTTGTCGACGTCGAGTCTCCTTAAGGTCCCACTTCGGTTTTCAGTCGCAGCCTTCTTCTGTCCTGCCTGCGATGGGCCGGCCTGGGTAGCGACTTCCTTTTTCTCAGCTCGTATTTCTGGCATCATATGACATGTCCTATTTAGAGCTTCTACTTGGGCATGTACGGAGCCCTGTCGGGCCCATATTTCCTTTCTGGTTTTTCGGTGTTCCTGCATCTGCTGATAGAAAACCACCGCTTCGGTTATAGCGTCTCGGATCGGCTTGTGAATGTTCTTAGCTTCTTTAACAATCGTGTCGATTATTTGAATGCGTTTGCCTAGCTCGGTAAATGAGATTTCCTCCTCTTTTTCCAACTGTTCTCTCTGTTGGACAGTCTCCACTTTCTCCCTTGCGAAATAAGTCTCTCCATTTCCTGCATCTTTTTCTTCTATCGGGCCTCCTCCTGTACCCGACGGATTGTCTCCTTTTGAGGTAAGTATACCTTTTTGGGCCGTGGAAAGCCCAGTGTCCTTGCGCACCTTTTGACTTTTTGATGAATCGGACATATTCATAAAAAGCGGGGTTTTTGAAAGAGGATCCCCACCTCAGACTCCTAGCACACTACCCGCATCCCCCCACCCACGAACGCGAAAATCCCTAGCGGCATCCATCGGGCCGAAACCCCCGGAATCTCCCACAGCTTGCTGCAACGTGGCCTCGGCGGAGACAACACTCGGCCCCCCCACAGGTCCACACCCTGGAGCCATCAGGTCCTGCAGGGGCAACACAAGCTTTTTTCACGTGCTGCTACGAGGCAGCCCACCCAGGTGGCTAAACCCAAGTCGGGCCCCGGTACTATCAAGCGGCCCCTGGGCGTGCGATGTCCTCCATCCGAGAGGACCTCCCAGGTTATCCGCTGTACCCTCGCCGCATTCGCCAGAGGAGTCCAAGAAAGCCGACGCCGACGGCGCCAGAAAGGGTATCGCGTCCGCGGGTTTGTGCTGCTCTTTGTCTCGATCCTCCCCGTCAGCCCGTCCGGCATGGTTGCACCTACCGGCCTGGCCTGGCGGATCGATGGATCACTGAAGCCCACCCACCACGGCAAGGTGGCAACACCAGGGGGGATGCTATGCTATGCTATGCTATGCTATGCTATGCTATGCTATGCTATGCTATGCTATGCTATGCTATGCTATGCTATGCTATGCTATGCTATGCTATGCTATGCTATGCTATGCTATGCTATGCTATGCTATGCTATGCTATGCTATGCTATGCTATGCTATGCTATGCTATGCTATGCTATGCTATGCTATGCTATGCTATGCTATGCTATGCTATGCTATGCTATGCTATGCTATGCTATGCTATGCTATGCTATGCTATGCTATGCTATGCTATGACTGTATTTTAGAGTTTCATAGCAATACATTAATTTAAATTGCGTTTAAAAAAAACAGTTTATTAATTCAGTCAAACTAATGAATTTAGTCGATTTAATAATTTATTCAGTAGTAATACCCCAAGAGCTTCAAAATTATCGGGTATTTCCCGATAACTTCGTTGCATACAAACAAGAGTGTCAAGTTTTGCAGGTTAAAAAATCCCGAGCGCTTGTGCGAGGGAATTTTCTGCAAAACTTGACACGATTGTTTGCATGCAGGGAAGTTTGAGGGAAATACACGATTAATTTTGAAGCTCGAGGGGTATTTGTCGGATTATTTTTTCCATCGGAATTTCGGCTCATTCTTCAGATCGCGTTCCAGTTCTCGTTAGAAGTTTGACAGGTGTGAAGAATTCTCTGGTTAAAAGTTGTTCAGAAATTGTTTTTTGTTGTTTAGCAACTTGTTAGGAAATATCCGAAAAATATCCGAAATAAAATCGCCTAGGTTCCCCCACGTGAGGCCAAATGCGTCGTTTCTATTGGCCGAAATTCCGATGGGGAAAATAATCATTCGAATTATTTAATTTTATCAATCAATTGAATGTTTTATTTATTTTTATAGAAATAAAAATAAATAAATTAAAACAGCTCCCTAGTTTCGGATGTCTAGTTTGAAAGCTCCACAGTTTTCGATGTCCAGGTTGATAGCCCTGTAGTTTTCGATGTCCAGGTTGATAGCCCCATAGTTTTCGATGTCTAGGTTGATCGCTCCACAGTTTCTGCTGTTTGCCGCATAGTTTTCGATGTCTAGGTTGATCGCCCCGTACTTTCCGATGTCCAGGTTGATCGCCCCGTAGTTTCCGATGTCCAGGTTAATAGGCCCATAGTTCTCGATGTCTAGGTTAATCGCTCCCTAGTTTCCGATGTCCAGATTGATCGCCCCGTAGTTTCCAATGTCCAGGTTAATAGCCCCATAGTTTCTACTCTCCAGGTTGAGCGCCTCATAGTTTTCGATGTCTAAGGTGATCGGCCCATAGTTTCCCATGTCTGGGTTGCTAGCTCCATAGTTTTCGATGTCTAGGTTGATCGCTCCACAGTTTCTGCTGTCTAGGTTGAGCGCCGCATAGTTTTCGATGTCTAGGTTGATAGCCCCATAGTTATCGATGTCTTGGTTAATCGCTCCCTAGTTTCCGATGTCCAGATTGATCGCCCCGTAGTTTCCGATGTCCAGGTTAATAGCCCCATAGTTTTTACTCTCCAGGTTGAGCGCCTCATAGTTTTCGATGTCTAAGTTGATCGGCCCATAGTTTCCCATGTCTGGGTTGCTAGCTCCATAGTTTTCGATGTCTAGGTTGATCGCGCCACAGTTTCTGCTGTCTAGGTTGAGCGCCGCATAGTTTTCGATGTCTAGGTTGATAGCCCCATAGTTTCCAATGTCTAAGTTGACAGTCCCATAGTTTTCGATGTCTAGGTTGATCGCTCCATAGTTTTCGATGTCTAGGTTTTATCACTCCACAGTTCGATTTTCACCAAATTCAGTATCAAAAAATGGTACATTCTGTTCAAGTTTTATGCAAAATAATGGGACTGTCAACCTAGACATTGGAAACTATGGGACTATCAACCTAGACATCGAAAACTATGGAACTAGCAACCCAGACATCGGAAACTATGGGGCGATCAACTTAGACATCGAACTGAGGAAGATGTGCCCGGAATCAAATAAAAATGTAATATTATTAAAGAGAACACCGTTGCAGACCTCAAACGGTGGCTCGCTTCCCGTAGTTTGCCCATATCTGGGAGAAATAGAGTTTAATCGGTGAGAATGAGGTGATTTTTGACAGCTATTTTATGATTTTTATTACAATTACATGCCTATCTTATTTTTTGCTTGCGATTTGGCAAAAAACATTGCTTATTACACTTTGATGTTTGATAAAACATCATTTGTAATATAAAGAACGCTTTATATACTGCACCTAACCTACCTTTGATGCTGATGCTGGAATAGGATCAGGATTCTCAGGAGTTGGTCCATTGCCCCCAATGAAGTGTTTTGAGCAAACATAGGAGTGTTTTTTTTAATTATTTCAATGCTTAAATCGGTTCTTCTGCAAGCTTGAATCCATTTGCGACATCTTTCTTCATCGACACTCGGTTTCGCGAAGGGCACAAAAGTCACTTCATCCTGCAGCTACCGACTGTCCGACGTACAATTTGCGAAGGTACAATGTTTCGTTGGCATCTTAGCATTTATTTTTATAACACCAATTATATATTTAACTTAAAAAAAAATATGCTATTACAAAAATCAAAACGTTGTTTCCTGTCTATGAAGGTCATACGGTTTGTTTGTACCCTCTACCAGTGCTGCCTCGAGCGGCAAACGAGCCGAAGTAACTTGGCAAAAATGGCTAATTGTGCGACAACAATTGCACCTTTAAAAAACCCTGTTTTACTGGGAGAACTCGTGTAGGATAAAGTCATAAAATGTTATCAAGGTTATTAAAATGTTATAGGCATCGATGACGGGCATTGTACATACCTATATTTTTTTTAAGGAACTCATCAACGTATAGTGTACGATATGCATCAAGATTACACCAGTATAGCCAGTAAAAAATTCTACACAGAAGAATAAGGATACAAAGTACAACCATGTACATTATTTGTACTTATTATTTTTCGCTTTGAGGAAGTATCAAGTAATCAATGTTGGCTTCCTCATAGAGGAAGCTTTGTAAAAAGGGTACTATAATTGTGTTTTGAAGTTAAAAAAAATATACTTTAAACTTTTAATTAAAAAACATATTAAAAAAGCAGTTCACTAAGAACGTCTTATTTTCATCGACAGACGTAACAATTATTCGCAGACACAATTAAACATTACCGAGTGGCATTTGTCTTTAAGACCTTTACAAATATTAAAAACGAAACGAAATAAATTTTTCTTCATACTATGCCGAAAATACGTCCCTCCTGCCGCGATATCACGGCAGAAAGGCTAACTTTTATGTCTCGGTAGAGACACGCATGCGCTCTGCAACAGCGGGCCGAAGGAAATTACTCGTGCACTGAGACCGGCCCACACACACACAAGACGGCCGAAAGTCAAGAGTCGCTCACTGTGTTTATACACATGTCATTCATGTGTTGGTCAGGCTATACACGTGCCCTCTATACAACGGGAGTAGTAACTTATTCGCGCGCATTAATGCTCTATACATCTTGCCTGCATAACCTCAAAGTTTATGTTCAATTGATGTATGCTAAAGTTTAACAGTTAAGATAAATCAGTAAGTGATATATACTCGAAAACATACTAATAAAATTAGGCTTCCATAATCAAATTAATATTTTTTAGAAAAGTAGTGTCTATTCAGATGTATTTGATTTGATGCCTGCCCCCGACCAGCAACACTCGCTTCGCTCGTGCCGCAAATGTCGGGGCAGGCATCAATATCTTTCAATACAAAAATGCAATTTTTTTCGTACTTTCGGCCAAGTATAAAGAAAAATAGTATACACTACACAGGCATAAATTTGAGAGCCCTGAACTGCACTCCATGATGCCCTCGGCTACGCCTCGGGCATCATTGCGCGCAGTGCAGGAATCGCAACTTTCTGCCCTTGTAGTGTAATATACTACTTTTTTAAACTGGAATAAAGCGAATTTTCATTATAAGTAAAGAAACAGTTAATAATTTCGATCAATTTTTGACAAAAATCTTTTACTCAATGGATAATTGTTAACAGCCGAAATTATAGAGAAATTGTAAATGGATAATTATTAATAGCCGAAATTACAGAGAAATTATAAATGGATGATTGTTGACAGCCGAAATTATAGAGAAATAATAAATGGATAATTGTTAACAGACGAAATTATAGAGAAATAATAAATGGATAATTGTTAACAGCCGAAATTATAGAGAAGTTATAAATGGATAATTATTAGCAGCCGACATTATGGAGTAAAGATCGGTTTTATTGTCACGTAATGAAGACAATAGTCCAGACCAGCCAGCTGTCAAAAAGCACGTGGTAAACAATACGAAAATCATCGAAGAGATTCGTCGACGAAGCTGCAGAAGATGAGGAAGACGAGACTCCCGAGGCACCAACTTATTTGCCATCTGGTGTATGGAGAGGGCCTCGCGGTTAAGTGGAGGAAAATAGTACCTACTTCGCGTGATCGCACGAACTCTCGCGCGCGGCATGCTTCTTAGGCTCCTCTTATTGTTAGCTCACTCTCGTGCCAATGATTGCAGAGAGCGAGCCGCGCGACAGAGCGAATCCCGCGAGCCCGTGGCATTCACACGAGCGTCGTTTCTCTCCGGCTATGCGCGATCTGTTAAAGCTGCAGAGAAGTCTCGCGAATCGGTTCACTCACCTGTTCTCGCGGTGTTCTCGCACTCTCGATTTTTTCCTTCACACTTTTACCCTTCCACGTTTTATTTTTATTTTATTTTTTCACTTTGTTCCTTTTGTTCTTCCCTGAATAGCCATAAATTGCGCTGATGTCACTGCCAATTTTGCGTCCGAGTTGGACTTTGAATAGAATTTACCCACTTTTGCTTTATCGTCTTATTTTCTATTCTCAAATGCATTGTTCTCCGTTGATCGGTTTTATATGTCTTCTATTTGTGTCTCATTCTTCGTGAAAGAATTAACCAGAGATTGGAGATTTCTTAGTCAGACTCAAGGTTAGCTGCTAGTGTTGCTGTAATTATAATTGCGCAATGTAACAAAGCCGAAGGAATTTGCAATCTTTGAAGTAGACGGATGTATTTTCATGATGGCGTTAAGAATGCTGTACGCATTTCTAATTCATATCTACTGTTTTATTTTAGCAAAATTTCTGGGTTTTCGACATGAAAAATATCGAAAAAAATCAATGTCATTGAAGATACTAAGATATTGATTTTGAATTGAATTGAAGATACGAAGATACTTTGATTTTGAATAATAATGCCCAATTTATTATTAAATACGTGAATTTTCGTCTTTTACTATTTAATTGGGAAAAGGAATTATTTTTCTTAGGGTATAAATTCTTTACGTTCCGTATATATATAATTTTTTTCAAGACCTTCTAACAATTTTGAAATATTTTTTCATTTATTTTGGGATTAGTTGACAGGTTGCCAATTTTAATACTGGGATGCTAATCGAACCGAATTTTGTGATAGCAATGCACCTGCGAAACATTTTCAAATTATTTTTTTTTAAATATTGTTTAATCTCCCTTGCAATATACTTTTGAATCGTGGGCATTCTGCTCCCATAATTTTTTCAATCTGTTGATTTATGTCAGTGCTATTTATTTCTGTTAGTATTTGACTTTGAATTACATCAACTCACTTCGTCTTCATTGTTTTATTGTCTACCCACAAATGCATTGTTCCCTGCAGATCGTTCCAATATATCTTTCTATCTGTCTTGTATCGGTGTCTTTCTTCCTGAATGGATAAACCGGCAATCGGAAAATTTCTTAGTCCGACACAAAGTTGGATACTAGTGCTGCTGTGATTATAATAGTACAACGTAACAATGCCAGTGGAATTTATAATCTTTGAGCTGGTCAGATATATTTTCATGGTAGCATTAGAGCAAAGGATGTTCGCATTCTTCCGCCATTAACGGTTATTTTTCAAAGGAATAGAAGAGAGTTGCAGGCGACGTTGAGACGGGGAATAGTATATAGCGGAGAAAGGGGGGGAGAGGCGAAGGGGACGACGTTTAACAAGCCGATCTTGGAGAAGCAGCCGGAGCGGCTGCTGCAACGTTCCGAGAAGAGACCGGCGTAACGCAGCTATTAAGTAAATTAAACCAATTAGACGTGGAAGGAGAGATGATTCCAAGTTATATACGCGCGTCCCGTTCCTGATGCTCTTCTCCCTCTGGAGACCATAAGGGCTCTGGGGCTGTTGCGCGAGCTGTGATTTTTCTTCGTATCGCGAGCATCAGCGTTATGTTCGCCATCGATCAGATGCCGCGACAGGTAAATGAGCAGCAGCGGCATATCGGCGTCGGCAATGTGTTCGGCGATGAAGATAAAAAAAAAATCGACGGGATACATGTGCGTTGCCGGGCATCGATTGGCGCACATAGGGTACATAACAATTCATTAATTCCAATTGATGTTAAAAGTACGATGTTTACGACGAGTGAGATGAAAATTAAATTAACGCAACGGCGAATTGTCTTGCGTAATTTTCCGTAACTCGTCGTCGGTGCAGATGACAACAGTGTAATAAGAGATTTTATGGAATGTCATTAGATGTGCGGTTTTGTGGTGCAACGCGATA
>OZ019969.1:9520801-9530801 GCA_963970395.1 Ephialtes manifestator | reverse complement strand
TTGGATTGCGCATGCGTACGAGTCAGAGTTTAAAAGTGAGCGATTTTGTTCCCATGTTGCGCGCACGAATTAAGGTTATTTTAGCGAAGTCGGGATAAAATAGAATTTTCTCCTGACTGCGCTGAAATAACGTGATTCTGTCCCTGAAAAGCGAGAGGAAAGTCGCCGTACCTGCCCGCTACGCGTGCGCACGACTCACGGCCAGGTATCGTAGAATTTTTGCTCTCGCTTTTCAGCGACAGAAATCACGTCATATTTCAACGCAATCGGAAGAAAAAAATTGTATGCTACGAAGGAGTGCGATGTTCACCTCGTGCTAATGCAGCCCTCGCTTCGCTCGAACAGCAAACCTCACGCTCGGTGAAAATCGCACTCTTCCCTACCTTGTAGCATAATGTACTATTTCTACCCCGTCCTTATTATTCAAATATATTGCTTACTTTCACTGAATTTATTTTTCTAGGTCCGCCGCCGCCTCCGCCACGGCCGCGACCGCCGCCACCACCGCCACGACCGCGTCCGCCGCCTCCTCCACCACCACAGAGCAGAAGATATCTACCACCGCCGAATCAACCACCACCACCTCCACCACAAGACAGAAGATATCTTCCACCACTTGGATGAGGCTTTTGCTTTATATCGCTTCGTTATACGCTTGCTATAATTTAAAATCCACAAAGAAACTGCTTTGTAAAGACTTGTACAACGGACGTATCTCTCAGAGTTTCCGAGAGACGTTGTGACGACAAATTATGAATTTTGCTATGGACTGGTATACCAGATTATACGAGAATAAAAGCAAATTGAGGCCATTCACATTATGTCAACAGTATTGTTTTATTGTTATTATCTTATAATTACGTTCTACATACACTCTTCACAATATAGTATATACTATTAAACTAACGTGACTACAATCTGTATCACAGCAGGTTTTTCAGGTAGACATTTCCGAATGTCAGTCTCGGTAGCTTAACGTCTGTACAATAATAATATATTTATTTTTCTTACGTGCACTAAATGATATATATGTGTACATCGAAACGCGATTGATCTAAATAAAAATAAACGCATTTCCCGAACTTTTATGAATACTTTACGTATTCAATTGACGTCGGAAATATTATGGTAAAAAATTATTAACTATACACGAGTGTTAGGGGGGAGTTTGATGATGATGATGATGAGTGCGCGTGAAACAGTGTCTTTAACATAAAACGATATGTTAAACATGAATCACATTTAGTAACAGCACAGTTTTAGTATTAGCAACCGTATTCCAGTGTTAGCGTGTTACATCTAACAGGGACAGGTCGTTTTAACGTACAATAGAGTGGCCGCGTCAACGAAACGCCTAAAATCACACGATTCTCAGAGAACACTAAAAATGATCAAGATTTTGTAGAATTTGCTCTGGAAAGAAATATATCGCGGGCCGAATAATATATTTCTTGGCTTTTCTTTCTAAAAATCTATACGATATGGAATCGACAAGAATTGCGAAAGATCGACAAGCACGCGAGGGGCCAAAACGTGCTTGTACACAGAGCAACAGTTGGTAAACTTAAATTCTCAGGAGTTTCCAGTGTTCTCAAAATTTCGCCGCGACTTGAAGTGACGTTCACTTTCTCGTCAACTGTACAAATTCATTTCCCTGATCTCGAACAAATATCACAATTTTCTGTAGTTTCGATAAACGACCTTAAATATTAACGACTTATAAGATAATAAATAATAAATGTGTATTTACAAGACGAAAAACCATGACGATCGAGTAACGCGCGGATAATGAAATTTTTTCGTAATAAATCATACAAATAAAAATGTGTCAATTACGTTGGGAAATATACAAATACGATAAACTAAACTCAAATCGATCCAAGGTTTTCGTCTCGGTTTTCGTTCCTTTACTCCTCTCCACTCTCCGTCAATTTGTCGAGACAGTCGTAAGACTTTGACTGGCCAAGAAACCTGCAATACAGAAATAAACATTATCATTAGTTCACTGTATTTATAAATATTTAAATTATTGTAAATAAAAATACTAATGTAAAATTGATTCAATCACAAAAATACTGCATTTGTTAAACGAAGATTATCCTTTAAATAAAAAATCAAGTATGAATTTAGAGAGAAACTTTCGTTGCAGTTGATAGTTCGAAGATAAAATTTGAGTCAAGAATATTTTTATGAACAAATTATTAGGATAGAAACTAAAAAAAGCTAAAGTAAAGATGAATTGAAGAGATCAGAACGTTAAATTACATTTTAAGTCTTATCACTCTTGGAATATTCTTTATAATAACATTTTCTTTTAACAAGTTTTTAACCTATAGCTTTTTTCTCTCGCTTTTTAAATTAAGTGCATAAGCAATATTATTTTTTCTAAATGCGAAAATTGAGGTAATTATTGCAAAGTAATTACTTTTCTAATTATTTTATATTTTATAATGTCAATATTTTAAACAAAGGCAAATTAGCTTCCACTCCAACGGTCCACATTACAGTAAAACCTAATTTACTTTTGTCCAAAATATTAACCATCTCTGGTTAAAGACGATTACAGTTTTTTAACTGTAGTGACTGCCGATTTTATGATTTTTGTGTTATCTCTAAAGCAAAGATATTCGTTTTGTTAAATAATAAGCTTGGCAAAAAATTATAAACAATATATATACAATAATTAGACAATATATTTTTGAAGGTAATACTTCAAAAATATATTCCCTCAGAAAAAATCGGCGTAGTATATTTACTACGCTGATTTTTTTAGTGAAAAAGCTATCTACATTGTTAATAAAAGCAAAGCATTAAAACTAACCCGTCGCATTAAGGCATTATTTGCATATGTATTATCGTTTGGTTAGCAACCGTTTATGCGTGGGATCCCGTCGTCCGACATGGAGAATCAATTTTCCAGGTTTGGCAGCTTTGAAGTACTGCAGAGCTTTAGCATGTGTCACGCCGTCCAGGGTTTGTCCATTGATGGCCAAAATTTCGTCTCCGGCTCTAAGAGTGCCTTCCTCGGCAGCCTGTCCACCGTCCATGACATCCTTTACGAAAATTCCCATACTTCCCTTGTTGCTATCGGAGCCACCGACGATAGAAAACCCTAATTTCTTCGTAGCGCCTTTTTCCAGAGTTACAGTTAACAAATCCATCGAAAGACTCGTAGCCCTTCTGGGTCTTGCAGCGGGCATCGAATTCCTCTTGCGCATAACTTGAAATTTTCTCATTCCCGTCACCTTCGATTGAGAGTCATTTTCGTGGTCTGAAACAGGCATCGCGTGCATCGAGACGCTTTTTCCATCTTTCGTAAGGGCCCCGACAATACGGCAATTTTTTTCATCATTATCGTCCTCTACTCGACACGAATTGTCGACAGTATCTTCACCTTGAGTGGCGGAAGGTTCGCTGAGTGTCCAAACTGCAGTGTCGCTCTTCGTTCTAGCGATTGGCTCGCCCCAAGTATCACCGAGCTCACCGTCAAAATTGAAAGTCGGTTCTCTCGCAATTTGTAGTTCTACTGTGCCTGAGCAATTTTTTAAAGCGTTTTTAGCCTCAACTACGGACATTCCTCGTAATCGTCGTCCGGAGACTCTTACAACTTCATCGCCAACGCGAATCTGTTTCGATTTCGCAGCCTCGCCGTTTGCTTCCAATTTAGAAACAACGTAAAAAGGCCTAACGGCTTCACGTTTTTCAACCGAGATACCGAGACTGCCTGGTTTTTGCACCAAAAGCTTCATCGTCTTCAATTCTCTGCGTACGAGAGTCTTCGTCGCAGAAGGTGGTGGTGGCGGAGCAACTGGAGTTGCGAAAACTGGCCTTTTCACCGGATGTATAATCGTCACACCGTCATTCTCGTCGAACTCCAATTTCGAACGCGTTCTTTTCGGGCTGTAATACTGAACGTAATTGAACGGTGCTGAAGAACGAATCTTCGAGGCTGGAGGGCTATCCTTGCTCGGAGAAGCTGCGTTTTCCAAAAGATTCAAAATACTAGCGTTCGAGACTTTACGACCTTTTAACGCTACTTGGGTTCTTCTGTCCTTCTGCAGATTTTGCACGCGTACTCGTTGAGCGAGAGGCATCGCATCTTCGTTTATTAAGTTCGTTCGCTTAATCGGATTCCTTTGAAGTTCTCTTTTAGCGATTAAATTCTCGCTTACTGCCGAACTCGTGGAATCGCATTTTTTTGGTGCGCGACTACACGTTGATCGTGCAGTTACTGTGTTTAGGGGTCTTGGAGGAAAACAAGCGGTGAATTGGAAGTCCGGGAAGTCCGCGAATGTATCCTCGTCGCAGCTGTCAGTATCGTCGTCGGACATTAACGTCGTGTCCGTTCGCACGGATTCGTCGAATGTACTGTTGGCGCAGTCGCCATTGATGCTTTCGCTGCAAGGCTCAATGACTGACGATGTTACGGTCGTTGCGTCTTTTTTCTTTGGGGTGCTCACCGGTAACGACAAATCTATGCCTTGATAGTCGTCCGAGGTAATTGAGAAGCTACGGCGCTTCAACATGGATGGTATAGCTTGTTCGCTGTCCGGTGAATCCGCTCCAGCTCTTGTACTGTCCGAATCATAACCGCTCTCATCGCAACCGAGTCGCAAAGTGCACATCAAATCGTCCAGACCGGAGCCAATGAAGGATCTTCGCTGCTCGCTCCTGTAAAATCGAGGGTACTCGTTAATGGCAACGAAAGTTACGAACGAACGATTTTGTTTCATTGATTTCTCGAAGCGAAAATTTTATTGCCTTTTTATTTAGAACTTTCTTCGCGGTTTTTTAGTTACGGATTTCCGGTCTTAACGGAACGTTAAATAAAATTCCTTGAAATGTCTAACTTCATTCTACGAAAGATGTAATAAACATCGTGAATACCTGAAGATTGAATAACGAAAGTATCGATATTAAAGTGTAGCCTCGTATTTTTGCGATATTATCGTCAATTTTCTTCGCTTTTTCGATCTTTACTCGAGTGTTAAACGTACAAAAATCAAATTCTATAGAATCTCTGATTTGTTTCTACGAAAAGTGTAATAAACAGCATAAATAGCTGAAAATTAGATAAACCGTATTACCGAAATTAATCTACAATAAAAATATTATTACAGTTCGAATAATTTTTTGCGATTAATAAAATTTCACCAGTGTTTTTTTTTAAATCATAGAGTCCATTTAACGAATTCCTCATTAATATTTATCTAAAGCATGATTTTCCGAGACGTTTGATATTTCAATGAGATAGTCAAAAAGAAAGGATCGCGGGTGTTGGAATGAGAAAGCAAGAAAAATTGAATTATCGTTAGTGTTTTGAAAGTATTTTGAACTGACCTATCATTGTCTCCGATGCTCGATCTAACGTTGAATAAATTTCTCTTGACGTTTGGTTTTCCGGAGTCGGAAGTTTGCGTTGACGCGTCGGTCTTATTGAGATCGACGGTGCTTGCGGTTCTTTCCTCTTCCGTGCTATTAACGCTGTTCTGAAGAACGTTCTGTACCTTATCTAAGGTATCGCGAGCGAAGGACATGCCTTCTTGAGTCTTAAGAATCTCTTGGTTTTTCAGTATGTAGTCAAAAACTCGTTGTTGCTCCTGAAAACTCTGAATGCTCTGGCTGAGTTGTTTCTTTTTTGCATTAAGGCTGTCGGTGCGGCATTCCTCTGAGGATAGTCTGAACTGTGCAACATTTCTTAGTGCTCCTTCGCTCAACGCTTTATCCATCGTGTAATGATTCAAGCTCGTAACATCTTCCTCCTCCTCGATAGTTACACTTCTCCCAGAAGCATCGACGTTTATATTGTTACTGCTACCGCGATCGCTTGCTCTGAACAAGTTTCGTAGAGATTCCACTCTCGATATTCGCTTTGGTTTCGTGAGACTCGCGCCCAACGATCCATCCGTTCGAGACTAAAATAAATAAAAAAAGAGATTAGAATAAAGAAAAATTCTACATTGATATTGCTTGGTGGCCGTTTTTTTTCGGTAAATAATTTCCTGACTTTTCCTTCATTTTTCCCTTACCAATTTATCAATTTTCCCCGAAAAAAATTTGCAACGCGAATAAAAGAAAAATGTATTAGAAACAGAGACGTGTTTTTCGATAAGTTATTTATTTCTCGATTAGTATTTTTGAAGATATATTTTCTCTTACAAAATATAAACGATCTTTGGAATTATAATGCTTTAAATCTGATTAAATACTGATGTAATTTAATAATTTATTATGTATGTGTGATGTGATGTGTAATATTTATTTTAATAATATGTAACACTTTTTAAACTTTTTTCTTGAGTGCTTCGATTTGTTCGAATAGATTTATGTCGTAATGTTTATATCAATTTTTATTTGTTTTTTTTTTTTCAAATATTTTTCGGTTTTTTTTTCCAAGTCTTTCTTTTTTCGATTTTTATTCAGTTATTGAAAGTTTGGCAACAATCTACTTTTTCGCTGACTTTTCTCTGATTCTCTGATCAATTTTTTATTTCCCTGACTTTTACCGGTTTTCCTTCACCGCAGCCATCATATATTTGGCAGCGTAGGAGATTTTTGATATTTTAAGCATTTTTATACAGAGTTGTAAATGCCTAATACTTATAGAAATAATGATGATGATACGATCAGCTCTATAATTATTCTTTTATAATAATAACATGTAGCGATTGTAATAAGATGATTAAACTTTGGAATGGCTGCAAAATTATTATTTTTCAATGAAAATTCACGGTAATCCTTTTGAAAAAATGGAAAAAACGTAATGCATTACTTTTCTTCCATTTTTCCCACTATTTCTTGCAATATTAAAGCGAAAATTAGTATTTCTTCCAGCTATTCAAATGTTTACACTCTATTTTATAATTACTACATATTATTATTATGAAATCATAATTACAAAACAATTGTACTGTAAACTATATCTTATGAATTAATGGGGATTTACAACTCTGTTTTTATAATATACAAAATGAATATGTATCTTTTATTCGTTCCAAAATTACGTTCATGCTTGTTTTGATAACAATTACTGAAAAATACTGACTGCTAAAAGGTACTAATAAATATGAATAGTAATTCTCACCTTTTCCTTATCCTCATTAGTGTCACAGAGACTTTTTCTGTTAGGACTCCATCGCCTTCTTCTTCCAGATACCGAGAGCAATTCAGAGCTGTCCGATCTCTTAAGTTGGTCCCATCGTCTTCCAACTTTTCTTCCCCAAGTCGAGATACCTAGAAATTAATAAAAATGATAAAAATTCGCTCATTAAATTGAAATAAATCGCAATCTACCCCACAATATTTAATCATTTTTCCTACATATCAATTGTTTTTAATTAATGACTGTACTCATTACGAATCGTATATGACACGTTGCTATCATTTGTGACAAATCGTCGGGTAATAGGCTGGCGCCACTCGTATCGTCCAGCTGAGCATGTCATTTCCTTTTTCACACATACGCTCATGATAGGAATCGATGAGTGAATAACGACAAGTATTTTCTCTAGCACGTGGCAAGTGTTATCAGTATTTTCGAAGGTTGTCGCTTACCTTTACGTGCAGAAAACGAGGATGACGGTGCTGGCATCGAGCTGTCTGTTGCACCTTCTGTGTCATTGTTCGCTTTTGGAGTACAATGAGCTTCTTCCACCTTTATCGAAGCCTCGTTGACTGCTTCAGCATTTTCTGTGGAGGTTCTCGAAGACGTCTCGTCCTGTGGAATCGGCGTTGCCGATACCAACTGGGGACTCGTGCTGGGTCTCTTAAATAGACGCATCTTGTCCTATCTGAAAAAAAAAAATATATATAAATAAAATTGCAAGTAATGTAAAAAAATAGATTAAAGTCTATAAAAGTATTTGATCAATTAGTGGAATTATAATAAATGTATTGAAATTGCTAAATTTCATTAAACAGTAGAGTTATTAGAAAATTCATAAAACTGGTAATTTAAACAAACGATTTTTGTCCTATTTGCAAAAAATTGTGAATCAATAAAACATTACTGGAATCATAAAAATTTAATGAAAACCGTGTAAAGAATGTATCAATAAAATTACAGATATTGTTAAAAAACAGATTAAAGCCAATAAAAGTTTTAGATAAATTAGTGGAATTATAATAAATGTATTGAAATTTATAAATTTGACTAAACAGTAGATTTATAAGAAAATTCATAAAACTAGTCAATTAAAGAGACGATTTTTGTCCTGTTTGCAAAAAAAATGCACTCAATAATTTAATATAGTTCGAATCAATAAAACATTACTGGAATCATAATAAATTTAATGACAACGGTGTAAAGAATGCATCAATAAAATTGCAGATATTGTTAAAAAAACAGATTAAAGCCAATAAAAGTATTTGATAAATTAGTGGAATTATAATAAATTTATTGAAATTTCTATATTTTATTAAATAGTAGAGTTATTAGAAAATTCATAAAACTGGTAATTTAAAGAGACGATTTTTGTCCTATTCGCAAAAAAAAAAATCATTAAATAATTTAATATAGTTCTAATTAATAAAACATTACTGGAATCATAATAAATTTAATAAAAACGGTGTAAAGAATACGTGAATAAAATTGCAGATATTGTTTAAAAACGCATTAAAGCCAATAAAAGTATTTGATAAATTAGTGAAATTATAATAAATGTATTGAAATTTCTAAATTTCATTAAACAGTAGAGTTATTAGAAAATTCATAAAACTAGTAATTTAAACAGACGATTTTTGTCCTATTTGCAAAAAAAAATCACAAAATAATTTAATATAGTTCGAATCAATAAAACATTGCTGGAATCATTATAAATTTAATAGAAACGGTGTAAAGAATGCATCAATAAAATTGCAGATATTGTTAAAAAACAGATTACAGCCAATAAAAGTATTTGAGCAGTTAGTGGAATTATAATAAATGTATTGAAATTTCTAAATTTCATTAAACAGTAGAGTTATTAGAAAATTCATAAAACTGGTAATTTAAAGAGACGATTTTTGTCCTATTTCCAAAAAAATTCGCTAAATAATTTAATATAGTTCCAAACAATAAAACATTACTGGAATCATAATAAATTTAATAAAAACGGTGTAAAGAATGCATCAATAAAATTACAGATATTGTTAAAAAAAAACAGATTAAAGCCAATAAAAGTTTTAGATAAATTAGTGGAATTATAATAAATGTACAGAAATTTCTAAATTTTATTAATTGTATAGTTATAACAAAATGCATACAACTGGTAATTTGGACCTACGATTTCTGTCCATTCGCAAAAAACAAATTACCAAATAAGTTAATATAATTCTAATCAATAATAAATTAGTGATACCATATTAAATTAAATGAAATTAGTGTCTTAAAAAAGTCTAATTAACAATAAACAGCGTATATATCAATAAAATTGCAAATATTGATTAAAAAACGTGAAGGTACTAACAATTTTTTAATAAATTATATTGGAATCATAATAAATTTAATAGAAATGTTGGTCTGGGATCGAAATTGCATTTTGAAGTTGGCATTTCGCGATCCCATGAGGAACAAGATATTGCGTAAAATTCTTCACTGGCCAGGGAGAGTTTAATCGAACGTTAGCGAGTTGTTAAGACGCGAGCTTACGATCAGAGGCGAGAATTGCGATAAATAAATCATAGAGCCGCGAGCGCGTAGGAACGTCAGCGTGAGATCGGGCTTCCTTGAGAAGGTTGAGGCCTGAGTGGAGTGTAGGTCCGGGGAGTATTTATTCCTACGTGAAGGAATAGATCGATCCCTATAGGCGGAATATATACTCGCACACATTGCTAATCGAAGAACCCGAGAAATTACTTTCTAAGCATTCCATCGAATGTTTAGCAAGAAGCTTCCTACAATCTCAGCTCGATTCAAGGAGGAGCTAGAGAGATAGCTACAAGAGACTAACTCTTTCAGCACACTCGCTCCGGAGTTGCCGGTTTTCAAGAGAAATTGTGCCGGACGCGAAACATACTGAAC